>VZSR01000245.1:18941663-18955055 GCA_013398615.1 Brachypodius melanocephalos | reverse complement strand
AAGTTGATAATATACAATATGTTGTGAAATCCCTTTTGGGTGACAAGAGCAAGAACAAAAAGCAGATTCTGTGTTTGCTGGAGACATATATATCCATGTTTCACTGGTGAAAACAAACAGAGCAGGCAGTGCATTTGAGCAGGGCTGCAGTTGTATACAATGAGCTCATCTGGGTCCAGGTGCAGACATCAAGGAAATATTTGATACTGTGAAGTTCTTTAAGCTTCAAATGCTGGTATTTCTAGAAAGTGAGTTATTTAATGTAAGTGTAAATACCAGGCAAGAAAGGGAGCTGCTTTTCATAGGTTGGGAAGACATGTGCATTCTCAATACAAACACAATTAACCATTTCATGCCTTTGCACACCAGGAAAAGGTTTGATGATGTAGGAACTGTGGCATTAGCCCTCTATACTCTGTTGATACTTGAAACTGTGACAGCATTGCCTATGGTTTTGCCAAAAACTAGTCGTGAGGTGTCTTCTGCCTGCAAAACAGCCCTCACACCTCCTGCCCCAAATGGGGGGCTGTTCCCAGCTGCTCTTTGCAGGCTCATCTTGGTGATTTTCCTGCCTTCACACCCCTGGGCTCTTTCCCAGAACCAGCCCAGAAGGGTGTCCAGCCCATGGCATGTCAGAGGGGAGCTGTGGCTGCCATCCTGCCCAGGATGAAGGGTCCTGGCTGGGACCCAGGGGCTGTGCCTGGGCAGGACTGGCTGCTACATGGGCTGGGAGCAGCAGATTCCTACCAGCTGTTGGGTGTCTGTGTGTGCACTCAGTGTAAGAACGGCTGATGGTTTGTGTTCACGGATGTGTTGAGAACAGAACTTGGGTAAGGAAATTACTTTAGGTTAAGCAGAACATTAATTTAATGTTACTAAGGAAGACAGGGCTCTGACTGCATACCAATTTTTTTTTCTACATTGGAGAGCAGGAATTTGTATTTTTTTTTCACTCTTTGTCTCCTTTTAAAAAAGATTTTTAAGAAGTCTTTTAAGTTTGTAAAGAAAAAAGACAGTAAACGGTCCCCTTTGTAATGCTGTTAAGTGGAGGGACATCAATGTAGTGTAACACATTAGGTAGGGAATTAAATAAGAGTTGTTTAGCAAAACATTAGGCCTCTCTTGTCTCTCAAAACTCTACTGCCTGCAGATGTTTATTCTCCTAAATACAGATACTAAATCTATTCAGATTCTAAAGGCTGCTTTACACTTGTTTCTCAGTTTCGAGTACTATAGAAAATTCCCCAAATTCTTACGTTTTGGCCTTCCCTGGCATATTTAGATCCCGAAATGTATTGGTCATACCTTTGCGCAGGGCTAGAAACAAATTACCCTGGGTCAAGTTCTGTTTAAACAGTGGGCTGCTCTTGCAGAATTACCTCCTTGACTTAATAACTTCCTTTTGGATGACATTTCTGCCAGAAAGAAGACAAATTGTCCAGGGTCAGTGTGCGGATCAGCTCAGAGTGCGGGAGGAAATTGTAGCGGATCAGTTCAATTGCGACGGGTCTGGCTGAGCGCGGTGGGCACGGCCCCGCAGCCCAGAGCCTCTGCAGCAGGGTCCTGCGGCCCATTCCAGCCTTTCTGGGGCCGAGGGAATTCAGCTGGAGCAGTGGCTGTGGGTTAGAGCAGCACAGGGATCCTTTTGGATCCTTTCAGACCGCTCGTGGTGAACGCAACGTGTACCCAGCTGTCCCCGAAGGACTCGGGGCTCTCTGCAGGTGTCACACAGCGAGATCCTTCTGCGTGCTCCTCTCGCTCATTCCTCCTTTGAAACTGTTGTCTTACAGGTAGCTGGGAGCTGAAAGCTTGCAGCTGAGCCTGTTCTCATCATCCACAGCGGCAGGGGGGAGGATGCTGAATTTGCTTCCTGATGAGTGACATTGAGGCACAGGACTGAGGGATTGGATGCAGATCCCATAATCCCACTCTTGATGAGTACCTTGGTGCTGCTCTTTGTAGATCTGTATGTTATAATAGAACACGTTATGTTATACAGAACATACTATGTATTTGTTATATATTTAACATTATTTATTTTAGTTATACATGTGAAGCCAAACAAATCTGAGTTGGTAAGGAACAGTTCTGCTGAAGTCGGTGGCTTTCTATTTTATGGAACTGATGGTAAGAGAGCAGTGGAAGCTGCAGGCACTGGTCAGAGTGGCACCAAAGCCTTTGCAGAGCCTTTGCAGAGATGCTTGAGGAGTTGAGCTGCCCCTCGGCTGCCTGCCCATCCCACAACATGCCCTGTTCCCTGGGGCAGGGGCAGGGGGGGCCACTCCTGCAGTGCTGTTACTGCACCTCAGCCTGCTCCAAAGTGCACCCCCATAACCCATGCACACAGGGGAAAAGCCAACAGCCAAACTGCAAAACGTTTAAAATGGTGGCATTACATTTTCCCTTTGCAAATTCTTCTATTTCTTCTGTGTTCTACAACAGAAGAAATGCAAAAGCCTCCTTTTAATTAAGCTCTTCATCCTTTGAAGTTATTTTGGATTTTTTTTTCACATTGGTGATGTAATTTATGTAAATAATCATCTATCTATGAAAGGAGTGTGTCTGTCAAAAGCTGAAATAAAAAACATCCGTCATTTTGAAGTGATTAACATTCTCCAGATGTTTAAATCATCAGATTTCAGGAGTTTTCCTTTGTTGTGATAATGATATAGTATCCAGAACAAGAATGTTTACTTTTTTTGTAGGGGTCAAACATAGATTTTTCACAATCCTATTAAAGCAAGCAGTTTATTGTAATTGTATGTGCAGATGAAAGCATATGCAGTTATTATTATTTCCCTTAATTGTAAACTGCTGCTGGTAATTTTACTGTAAAGCTGAAACAAAAGGAACATACTTGAAAGGACCACCAGTGCCCACTTATGTAATCAATTTATAGATGTCAAGTTTGTACCAAGATGGTTATCCCTCTCCCTCGAAGGGCCGGTGACAGGCTGCCACCCTGCAGCGCAGCCTCTGCTGTGGGGGAGCGCAGGAGATGTAGCTGATAAATGGAAGTGACAGCTCTGAACCACTGCACCCCAAACGTGCTCAGCTTCAGCCTGCAGGGAGGAAGTGAGACACACATTCCTTCCTGCTGCTGGACCTTGTGGCTGGTCAAGAGAGTTTTGCCTGTCCTGTGCCAGTGACTGGAACCACAGCGGCTCGATGCAAGGAAAAGGAGGGGTATAATCCTGGAAAAGGGATACATGTGAAAAATGGACCACTTCCTTTTGCTCCCATAGTCCTTGCAGAGCAACATCCTTCAATTCATAAAACTGGCCAAAGCACAAGATGTGTGGATCCGACCAGTCACCCCACTGGCAAACTCCTCAGAGCTGGCAAAATACAGCTGGATGCATCTCTGAGTGGGCTGATGGGTAGCAGGAAATGGCCAAACTTTTTCAGTGTTTCTTTTTAACAGAACCTCTCCTGAAATATAAATTTAGAAAAAATGAAATCCTTGGGAAAAATACTAGATAATTGTTCCACACAAATAACCACAGCATCTACCACAAGATTTCAATTGGACTGAAGCTTTATCTAAGGATTGTTCAAACTATAACTTTTTTTGGTTGATGGAAGGTTCTTGTCAGATGAGCAGATGCATCCTGGGGGAAGTTGGCCCTGTGACCATTGCTGCTCTCTGCTCGCAGTTTCCCCTCAGGGATGGTTTTGGCACCCATCCCCTCTCTGGCTCCAAATGGGCCATCCTTAGAAAGACACACAACCTGTTGGAGCAATTTCTTCTGTGTCCCACCCAGATGAACTGGTGGTGTGGCTGATGTTAGTGAGGCACTAGGCCCTCCAAACTGACACTTTGAAAAACGTGTCTGAGGAACAGGTGAGTTACAGACAGGCACTAAATACCTGTTCTGCTGCTTTTGTGGTTCCCAGCATCAGGAAACATTAATTTTGTTATTTTTTCACTGCCTGTTTTTGCACACAGTCAACAGCACTAGCCTTCTAATGCAGCATCACACCCCACTACATTACACTACATGGTATATGTTACATCGGTTTACATGACATTACATGGCACAACCTGGTCCCTATAGGGGTTCCTATAGGCTCCCAGGGCCTGTCACACCGCTGGAGTTGGGGATTTGGTGCATTTCCACTCCCCAGGGCTGTAGGAATGTGCCAGTGGCCCATGGTATTGTCTTTTACTGAGTCAGCTGACACAGAGTTCCTGCCTGCAAATGGACTCTGAGGCAAACCTCAGCTATTTCAGAGCAGTAGCAATTAAAGGGATGAGGTCCATGCCTGTGGCTTCATGCAGATGTGTTGATGTGCTCCTGAGCCCAGAATGTTGGCAGATTCTGTGGCTGGATGGAAGCAGGGTGGCCCTGATGTGGCTGGTGTTTCACACCTCTAGAGATAGCTGGAGAGGAGCTCTAAAATACAATATGCTAGCAAAACTGATAATTTCTGGAAATAAATGGTCTAAATACAAATTCTTGGCTGAACTCTGAGTTTCAGGCAAACTAAACTCAACTCCATCACCCAAACACCCATCAGTGCTTCTGGCTTACTTCAGTTCTTGAGCAAATTACTTCAGCCCTATTTTTCATGTAACTGCAGATCTGATATGTACATGAAGCCAGATGACAACCAGCCAGCTTCGGCTACCTTCTTTCAACTTCATTCTTGGAAGTAAAGTTCACACAATATTTTCACAGACATCTATCCCTCCCCACCTCTCCCCACTGAAAAAAACAAAAACAAAAACAAAAACAAGAAAACCAAAAAACCCCCAAAAAACAAAGAAAAAAAAAAAAAAAAAGAAAAGAAAAAAAGAAAAAAAAGGAAAAAAAGCATGAGGAAGGCAATGGGAGGATAAACGACAAACACAAAATGCAGTTCACTTAAGAATATCTCTGCTTGATGGAGGCTAAAAGGTGGCAGCTGTGCCAAAGTAGTGGACCCTAAATCACTGTGCAAAAAAGAGCAGGGAAGACTGATTGCTCCCAGTACTGTGGTGAATGTGTGCTCCCAGCCACAAATCAAGCAAGCTTAAAAAAAAAAAAAAAAAAAAAAAAAAAAAAAAGACTCAATCAAGGCAATAATGGCCTCCACTTCACAATCAGACAAGTGCTTCTACTTCAGAAATCCTACCATTTATGGCTGATTGCTAACCCTGGCCTCATTTCTAATCTAAAGGGCGAGTAATAATTTGGAAAAGGAATTATAACAACTTCCCAACCATTTGGTAAATCGTCATTACTTTAAAGGGGTGTTGGGGAGCTCTTGCTGTTTGTCAGACATTTTTTTCCTGCTACTGCTCTCCTACTTCCACCACCCCTTTTCTCCTTGATCTCATGCTGGAGTGATGTAGAGTGGGAATATGTAAGAAAGAAAAGTCTGGAGGTATCCTTGGCTGTGGGGTTCTGACATGTCAAAGTTTACATGAAGCACAGAGGGGTGAAATGTCTTTTCCCTTTGCTGCCCACCCCTGGTCAGGGGCCACCCAGCTGGATGGAGCTGGTGCTCTGCTGTCCCAATCCTGCCTGGACTGTCAGGAGCAGGCAGAGAGACATTGACCACTTAACCATTAACCCATTCTGATGGGAAGCACCAGGTCTGGAACCTTGGTGCTTGAGCTGCATTTATTGCATTTGTTTCCTGGTTCAAGCAGAGAGAACTGCATCTGTAAATATTTCAGTATTTATGTGGATATTTTTCCCAACATCTTCTGCAAATATGTTGTGATTTTCACATGCACATCAGAATTGATCTTGGAGGTTATTCCAACCAAAGCAATTCTGTGATTCTGGGGTTTTCTAGGCAGAAAACAACAAAACAGAGGACTTGGACAATGTTCCCTCTGGCCATCACCTGAGAGGGCCACAGATGCCCTGGACAGAACTAGGGACTTTGCCTGGTGCTGGTGTTCTCAATGACAGAGTGTTTAAAAACAGACAAAACTTGATGCAGAAAAAAAGAACAAGGGGGAACCTGTGCTGGGGGAGACCTGTGCACATCTTCACCTGGGTTATCTATTCTAGTCCTGTGGAAATCATGATGGTGTTTTGATAATACTAGACATTTGTGATCAAAATACTTCTTATTTCAATGATTCAAGGACAAAATGGGATGCCATTGTCTCTCTGGATGAATGTGAGATGTTTTATGAAAGGTACGATCAGTGTGTTTGGAGAATGACAAAATTTCCTCCTATCTTGGGAGGTAACTGCAGCACCAGCTGTGCAGCACTGAGTCCCTTACTCCTGGTTTGTGCTGTGAAGGGATCTGTGTCACAGTTATTTATGTCTGTATTTTAAATATGATTTGAAAAGAGACTGATTCAAAAATTTTCAATGACCCAGTGAAATCTGAACTACTTATAGCAAGACAAGGAGTATAATGCTTCAATCAAAATAGCAACTTGGAATGTGTTTTATTAAACAGAGTTCATTTAATATTACCCTAGAGTGCTGTGGATGTGAAAACACATTCTTGAATTGGAACTTTCTTATCTAGGTAATATGAATGAAGGGGAAATTGTCATTTTTAATATTGCACATTTTGGGCCAAATTCTGATTCCATATAGAGCTACCCACAGCATTCCTGCATGTTTTCCAAAACTGGTGTGTCCCTGGATCCTGTATGTCATTATGAGGTGAATATGTTGCAGGAAAAACAAGTAGACCCTGCACAGAGCTCTAAGTAAAATCCTGGTAGATTTAACTTCCCCATCACTCTCTCTGCAGTATTTTCAAGGTGTTTCCAGTGAGAGAAATGAAACAAGGCTCAGGCTAAGTGCAATTGAAGAAAACTCTCAAATAAGGCATCAAGGGATGCAAAATAACACACACAAAAGAGTGGATTATATGCATAAACTCTGGGTACATTTCCCTTGTAAATATTCCTTGATTTTTTGCTAGCAACGTTATGCAAAAATATTTAAATGAGCAGATTATAAAGAGCAGTGTTGCCCGTGTAACATGGACGCCGAATCTATCGGGGACGAGCAGTCGGGAAGTGATGGGACCATTTATACCTCCATTCGCGGAGAATTGCTGATCATCCAAAGGAAAACAAGTTTTTCCTTGCCGGCTGTTCGGTATTTTGGGAATTTAAATATTCTCCTGCTATCAGCCGGAGGGTGAGCGAGGAGAGGCACAAGTGCTGATTTCTCCCCGCACGGACGCCGGGCGAGCTCACCGGCCCCGAACTCACCGGCCCCGGACTGACCGGCCCCGAGCTCGCCGGCCTTGAACTCACCGGCCCCGAGCTCACCGGCCTTGAACTCACCGGCCTTGAACTCACCGGCCCCGAGCTCACCGGCGGTGAGCGGGACCGGCAGCTGCGGGGGCTCAGAGCTCGTTCGGTTCCGCCCGACCCCCGCGCCGGGTCTCGTCCCTTTCGGTCCCGTCGCCGCTAGGCACCAGCCGGGGCATGAAGGAGGGACCGGCGGACCAGGACAGGCGCGGAGAGCTCCGCTCCCTGTGCAGCGTTAAAATACGATAAACCAGAACTTACTAGGTCCTTATTTAGAGAAAGGAAAAATCGCGTTCTGTTACACACAGAGAGAACTCCGGTGCCTGTATAAATCTTCACGCGCCTTTAGCTCGAGTGGTGCGGGCACCTTCCACCTCTGCCCGGATCCCCGAGACAGAGGGAGGTGTCACCTGCGCACCGAGGGGATGGGTGTACCCAGCATCGGGGTCTGCCCGCGCGGCATCGGGCTCAGCGCCCGCTGCGGGCCGGGGCACGGCCGGGCGGTTCGGGACGGGACAGAGCCGGACGGTTCGGGATGGAACAGAGCCAGGCGGTTCGGGATGGAACAGAGCCGGGCGGTTCGGGACGGGACAAAGCCGGGCGGTTCGGGACGGGACAAAGCCGGGCGGTTCGGGACGGGACAAAGCCGGGCGGTTCGGGATGGAACAGAGCCGGGCGGTTCGGGATGGGGCAGAGCAGGTGTTGTCTGCCAGCTGGGTCAAGCACCCAACAACTGGGCTCTGAGCTGACAGAATTACTCTGCAAAAATCACAATCGAAACTATGAAACCTGATTTTGAGAAAAAGATTCCTTTTCTTGGGATCCTGCAGAAAATGAAAATAAGCTTTTTTCCCTCCAGTATAAAATTGACCAAAATAGCATAGCTGCTCAGGTACCATAAACTGAATCTAGAAAGCAGAATAAGATTTTTTCATGTAATCTCTATATTGAATTTGGGTGTAATTCTCTGATTAAAAAAAAAAAAAAAAAAAAAAAAAAAAAAAAAAAAAGCTGAGAATTCTGACCTTGATCCCAGGTAGCTGCCTGCTGTCACATCACTGTCAGCATGGCACATTTGACAGCAATTCTTACCAGCTTTATTTTCTCCTGGTATGAAGCTATGAAGTGAGCAGCCCAGGAAATTTAGGCATCTATGTAATTTTTTAGACACAAATTACTCTTCAAAGGTTCTCTCACAGAACACCCAGCATGTTCCCCTGGGGTAGTTCCAACTATGGGTAGATCAGAAGTGAAACATTTTCCATTATATCCCACTACATAAAATCAAATTGACAAGATATTGCAGAATAATTGTATATTTTCAGTAACCAAAACCACTGAAGAGCTGCTAAGCCTCCAGTGTATGATACATTTAATATGATAAATTAAAAAAACTTGAGACTGATTAAAATTAAATTGAGACTTGGTTAAATTCAAGTGAAGCCCTTGCAGCAGTGGAGGCTGAGAGCTGCAAAGCTGCCCTGGTCCAGAGAGGTTTAACCCCATGTGAAAACACTGATTTCACTGCAGTCTGCAGCTGTTACTGCCATGCTCTTCTAAACCAATTTAAGTACCTGAATTTCAGAGGAAGAAGCTGTTTCAAGCGAACACTTGTGCTCCTGACATCTGTGATTTGCATGTACAGAATTATCCCAGTGAATGGTCAAGAGACTGTGCCCAAGTGCATGGAGGTACTGGGGAGCACAACTGGCTCAGAACCTTGGCACAACCAGCTGGGAATGCTGCGGTGCTGATTTGAGTAGTTTCCTGGTGTGGATGTGAAATGCTATGGGGTGAGAAATGACAATCAGTCCCTGGAGAGAATGAACCCATCTGCCTCCCCTGAAACAACAGAGTGCACAGGAGCGAAACTGTAATTTAAAAAAATTTAACACAGTGAGAGCAAGTATAAAAATACCTTTTAAATTAATTAAGTGGCTAAGCACACTTACAAATGGTAAAGATTTGAGCTTTAGGAGTCTTGTTGCTTATTGGTGAATTTTCCTTCAGCCATAACCCCCAAAATCCCCTTTTCAGGGGTGCTGCCTCCAGCTGCCTCTGGATGCTGTTTCCAACGGCTCTGCACATTTACAGCCCAACAGAATCCCCTATAGCCGCTGGAAATAAAACACAGCTTGACAAAACGAACCTCAAAATGAGCTGGTGGAACGCGGGTGAGGTGAGGCAGGGTGTGGTGATCCCCAGTGTAAGGGCAGAGGTGCAGGGAGGAAGGCATTGCAGGTCCCAGTACAGTGTCACCATCACCCTCTGCAACCTTGGATGGGGTGTAAAAAAAACCAGAAAAACCTCGCAAAAACTGTTCTACATACTGAAGTAACATGTTTCCCTGACCATTGTTTATTTTTCTTGTTTAGTTTTAGTATGAGGTCCCCAACAGTCTTCAACCATCAGAGATGATTGGAATAAAGTAACAAGATGACAACAGTTAAGGTAACATTTTTGTGTTAAAATGCCAAAAAGTCTTCCTGATTTTTTAATCATTTTCAGAGGAATGTGGGATCACAGCACACATCAGTTTCTGATAAACTCTATTTCTCAGAATGTAAATACTGTCATGCTGTTACACAGGGAGAGGGTTTGGGCTGTTACACTATCTGTGGGCACCGTGTGTGGTTGGTGCTGCTGTTCAGGCCCTTGAGCCATGTCTAACAGACCAGCACCAGACATTTTAAGAAATGTCAGATGCAGAGAAGGGTTCAGACTGTTCTGAACAAACTCCCTGAAATCCACAAGCAACAACTACCTTGTCTGTGTGCAAGCACACAGTGTCACTTTGGAAGGTTTCTGTGGGATTTCCACCTCATGTATTGGCTGTCTCACGAGTGGATGGTCTTCAGTCTTCAGTGCTTGCCCCCGGCACCTCTGCCCCTCCCTGAAGGAGAAACCCACAGAGCCAGCTGGCTCTGCAAAACCCAGAAAGTTGGAAGTGAAATGCTGCCCCAGAGAACATGGCAAAAGGCTGCAGCAAACCAGTTATTTCTGGGATAACTGATGGAGTACCACATTGTTAACTCAACAGTACACTTAAGGAACTCCCAAAACATTCTACAGCTTTGTTACCTGTGTCCTGTAGCTACCCTCGCTCACTATTCTGTAAATTACCTTTTTTCTGGTCAATGTCCATGACAGTATTGCTTCTTGGAGCACAGGAGTATATAAATCTCATAGAAAGAGCATTACAATAATTTTTCAGTTCACCATTTGCTTTCAAAAGTCTTAGTCTATATCATGATTTCAGCAAACAGATCAAGGCTGCTTTCAGCATTATCCTGGGGTTCCAGCTCTCTGCTGGGATCAGCCTGTTCCTGAGCAGTCCGTCTCTTTCTTCTGTGCACGTACACAGAGTGGCTCCTCTCTGGCCCCTCAGGAAACAGGGGGTCTGCAGGGACAGCAGCTTCCAGAGCCAGCTCCAAGCCTTTCTGGAATCTAGACAGAAACAATCCTGTAGTTACTGTTTCTGTAGATTTGCTCAGGATCTGCAAATTATTCTGAGAAACTAATGCTTTTAGAATGTAATCAGAACATGCAAGGGGAGAAAAGTGGTTACTAATGTTTTACGTAATACTGAAGAAAATTTAGATGTCATGAACAGAACTGGTGTATTCTTACAAACCTGTCAATCCTCCTTATGTTTTCTTCTATTTTCTGATTGGCTACATGTACCAGAAATTCAATATATTCTTCAGAGACCATCAATCTCCCTTTGTGGCTCAATGGAACTTCTAAGCAGTGAGTGCTCCGCACAGCCTGAAAACACACACATTATTTACCTGGAATAAAGTTTTTTAATTTTTGAAGGCTATTTAAATAATGTAGGGAGTCCATTATAGTAAAAAACCTGCTTATCCATAAGATTATTTAGGTTGCTGTCACCTAAAATAGCAAGCTATTTCTTTGTTATAGCATGCCCTGTGACAGCGCTTAAGCACCAGTCAGGTCCTGGCTCATTCAAAAATCAAGGTTAACGTAACAATATGACTTCATTACATCCATTCCAGTATCAGAGTCCTTACCATTGTAATTTTTCCTCCTCTGCCAACTGTAATACCAGAGTTCCTGAACCCAGAGTCAACAGCCACTGAATGCTGCAGAAAAGATAAACGCTTAAACAGGTCTTGTACACTTTCACAGCAAAAAATATTTATGGATGGGTTGCAATGCAACGTACAATCTCAGTTTTGCAAAAAAAGTTATTCAAATCATCTACCCAGACTTACTTAAAAATAATTACATTAAAATACTTTTTAAGCTCAAACCCACAAATGGTGGGTGTTTTCAGAGGCCCCCGGTGGGTCCTGGTTGTCTGAATCCAGCAGTGCAGAAGTGATGCAATGTCCCTCTAGGAAGTGAACCATTTTATCCCAATGAGCTGGAACTCCACAGCCAGTTGTGCCACTCGTGTACAGCTACAAGTGCACTGCACTCTACCCGAGCTCCTCTGCTCTTCTGCACTAATGACAAAACAAGCACAGCACACATTGCTCTCTGCAGTCCTACTGCAACAGAAGAAGGCAAAGGCATCACTCAATGCATTGAAAGTGGAGCCAGATGGCCTGGCTGGTAGCAAAGTACCATCTAAAATCCAGTTCTTTGAGGCAGCGAGAGCAGCCCACGCCCCTCAAGTCGTGTTTCGTGCCGCAGTCTACTTCAGCTTGAAGGCTGAATTGCAGGTGAGTCATTTTTCTTTCTACATACAGTAAAACCCTCACCAAGTTTAAAGCTGTGTTTTTTCATCAGCTTACTTTACTACCCTGATTAATAAACACACAGAACATCTGGGACTGTTTCTAAGTGCAACTGCTTACCCAGGAGCCAATACTTTTATTTTTACAGGCAGGAATGTAACAGAACAACAGTGCCACATTGTATTTGACGTGGTTTTACCAGCAGCTGTGCATCCTGCAGTTCCCGACACAGCACATGAAGAACAAATGGTTCAAACTTGAACACAGCATCACCAGTGGCTTTCTCTAGTGCTGTCATCTGGAAAATACACCAAAATAATTATATAAAAATCAGAGTGTTTCCCCTTGTAAGAGTTAACACCCCACTACACCCTCCTTGGCCTGAAATTTTCTGATAGAAATTTTAGCAAGCTTTGCTTCACTAGAACAAGTACTAATGAAAACAAATATTCTGGAGGGGACTTTTGTGCATAGCGAACTATGAACTGAGTGACAAAATGTTGACTTTGCAACTGCTTCTTTTGTGGGACAAAGCAATATATGCAACGCATAGATTATTTTGAAAGCATACTAAAAATGAAAAATCCTGCACTACAGACTTCTTTAAATTCAGAGGATTTATTGATACTAAATTAACAATGCAGTATAAGAGATTCCCCATTACACCACTTATAGATGTCTGTCTGCTAGCTCAGCAAGCCAGTCTCAAGAGTTTTTTAACTCAAGAGCTTTAAATATGACTCTAGAAAGTAAGAAATTACATCAGTTTCTGGAATATCTGCTGCATTTGTAATTATGCAGAGAATTTGATTTTAATAAAATTTGAATATTGAGTTTAATCAATCACAATATTGAGTTTAAAAGCATTCTCTTAAAATGGGTCTGGAGAATTTATTAAGCAACACATCTAAGGAAAAGTTAATTTTGGGAGCAGAGTATCAATTCATGTCAATAGCAGGAATTAAACCCCTTTGACACGATGTGCTTTCCATGACACCAGGAGGATGTCCATGAACATACCTAAAGGCTGTATCACACTGTGTCCTTACCACATCGCCTTTGACACACGGGTCATGCGTTACGAGGAGCCATGTGCAGTTCTTCTTCTGGATCCCGGTGCCGTCAGTGTCCTAGTGGTGGACAGAAACCATTAAAAGGGCTCTGCGGCTCGGTGAGGTTTAACCCGGTGCTGTTACAAAAACGGTGCTTGGAAATAGCAGCGCATTCACACCGCGAACGACCCGTGCTCGTCCGTGCGCTCAGCCCGGCTGAGCCCGGGCCGGGCACCGGCAGCACCGGCTTGGTGCCCGCGCAACCGACTGGAGAACCAGGCTACGGACAAGGAGGCACCGGGAATAGCGGGAGCTCCAGGACCTCAGCCCCGGGCCAGCGAAATCCACGGGAGGGGCGGAACCCGCTCCCGGTCATACCGGCAACCATCCCCCAGGATGTCCATCCCGG
>VZSR01000245.1:18913435-18941563 GCA_013398615.1 Brachypodius melanocephalos | reverse complement strand
TCCCGGTCCATACCCACCGTCACGGTGACCCTCCCGTCGCACGAGCTCGTGGTGCAGAAGCGCTCGCGCGCGTTCAGCAGCCGCGCAAGCTCCGCGGCTCGCGCGTCCAGCGCGCGCTTCCGGCTGGAGTCGGGCCGCGCGAGCCGCTGCGCCTTGCGCCGCGCGAACGCCGCCATCGCGGGAGGGACCGGGGCCCACGAGGGACAAATCTCCGCGCGCGGCGTAGCGGCGGGGCGGGGCGAGTGGTGGTACGGCCCCGCCCGGGTCCACCCCCGCCCGGGTTCTCCCCCGCCCCGCAGCTCCGCGCTCCGCCCCGCAGCTCCGCTCTCCGCTCCGCAGGTAGGCGGTGGGCGCGGGGCTCCCCGGCACTCGTCCGGGGAGACGGGACGGGAAGGAGGCGGCTCTGCGCTATCCGTACCGGGCTCCACAGCCACGGCGGATACGGCCAGGCCTCAGGCGGCGACAGCTACGGGGGTGTGGCTCAAAGGGGCGGGGCCCGATCGCACGGAGCGCTTCCGGGGCACGGCCTGACCACGAGGCGGCTCAAAGGGCGGGGCTTGGCGGCGCGGGTG
The DNA here is from genome assembly GCA_013398615.1 of Brachypodius melanocephalos. Taxonomy (NCBI): domain Eukaryota; kingdom Metazoa; phylum Chordata; class Aves; order Passeriformes; family Pycnonotidae; genus Brachypodius; species Brachypodius melanocephalos. Next base: position 18,940,991 of record VZSR01000245.1, on the reverse strand, counting down.
CTTTGTGGGCGGGGCCTGGAGGCGCAGGTGTGCTAGTGGGCGGGGCCTGGCGGTGAAAGCGCGCTACGGGGCGTGTCCGATCGAGGTTCATTGTGTCGGGCGCGGCTCCGCGCTCTCTCACCCGGCTCTTACCCTGCTGGCCGCGGGGTTTTGTTTCCCGTCCTCATCGTGCCCAGGATCCCGGAAGGTGCTCCGAGGGTGGAGCTCCAGAGCGGCTCGGGGCCATCCCTTGCCCCTGCTCCCTCCCCTCCCTCTGGTTCGGTTCATTTCCAGAGGATCGATCCGCACTCTGGTCCCGCAGTGTGTGCCGTCTTCCAGGCGCTGTCCGCAGGGATCTCCTGGTGGCTCAGGCTCTCTGTGACCTGAACAGGTAGCAGGGATCTCGTTATTTCTTTTACCAGATACTCTGGTCGTCATGGCAGCTGCCAGGAATGTGATGAGAGCCGTCCGAGTGTTTGAATTTGGTGGCCCTGAAGTGCTTAAACTCCAGTCAGACATGTTAGTTCCTGCTCCGAAAGAAAACCAGGTATATGTGAGCTCTGTGAAGGGAAATAGTGATAATGAATGTTAACGAGTGCCTGCAAGACAGAGTGAGACAGAACCCTACCCCTAGAGTGTGTGGGTTTTGATCAGTGTGTTCATACTACTTGAGATATCATGGTTAACAAATGTGGGCTCTTTACTCTGTGATGGGCTGTATATTCCACATCAAGATTTTCCTGAAATTAGCTTCGGTTTGACTCTGGATTGTAACCGAGGCTGTTTGAGAATTCAGTAAAAATACGCTGCTGTGAATTCAAGGGCTAAATCTTTTTAGTTGTTGCTTAAGAAGTGTCTTTTCTTTTAGGTGTTAATTAAAGTCCACGCCTGTGGGGTAAACCCTGTTGAGACATATATTCGTTCTGGGACCTATGCCAGGAAACCGGCTTTACCCTACACTCCTGGCTCGGATGTGGCTGGGGTGATTGAAAGCGTTGGGAAGCACGTGACTGCATTTAAGGTATTTGCACACTGGGGTATAATTCACTATTGTTTAATGGGTCCTTTGGCTGATTGCAGTGCTACTGTACCTGGTTTTGTTGCTTATAATCATGTAATCTATTCAAGGGGGGAATCCCCTTAACGGGCTCATAAATGCACACAGCGGGATCCCGTTGGCAAACCAATCTGCTGGTGGGACTGTGAGGAATGCTGTGCTCTCCTCGAGTTCAGAGGCCTCAGAAGAGGCTCTGCAGTCTGTCTGCTTAAAGCACTGGTATCTGGTGTACAAAGGTTTGGGGTTTGGAGCTATTTTTCTGGCATGGCAAAAAAGGTTGACATTGGATGTTTCTTGCTGGGGGTTGTAATTTCGGGCAGAACTGAAATTTTTTTTTTTTGTAAAGTATTTGAGAAATGGAAATTGCTTAATTTTAAAGCTCCATAAGTTCTGTTATTTGTTGCAAAAACTGTTCAAATGCTGTATTACTCCTGTCTAGTAATTTTACTTGGATTTCTCAATGGGAAAGGAGAAGGCAAATATCAATTTGCTAGAAGATATCTATGACATCAATTTAGTTTTTAAATTGGTTCTCCAATTTAAGTCATTAGACATTTGGTCCCAAACAAACATAAAAATTGTAGGTAATATTGGGCTGGAATTTCCTGATTTGGAATTTATGTAACAAATTTGGGAGACCTGAGAGATTGGGTTATCAAGAGAGAAGAATAATTTTCATATTTTCCTAGCAGTTTGCTGTATCTGCTATGTGTGACTTTTTGCTTCCTCTGACAATTGTGATGCTCTTGGTTTAAATGAAAGAGACATGTCTTAGGGTATATTAAAAGGATACATATTTCCACATTTAAACAATTTAGAAGTGTTTCATTTGTGTTTGTAAAAGCTTTTGAGGTTTTGCATTTGGAATCTGTGCATAGAATTCCTGACTTTAGTCCAAGTTCATTAAGGTTCATATTAATGAAGCAGTAGGTTTGTGTGTTACACTGCAGGTGTTATAATTATGATACTTAGATTTAGGTATAAGAAATTAAACCTATAGGGTTTGTGTTGCATGGATGATATATATCAGTATTTATAAAAACTTCTTTGACAAATATAACTGGTTGTTTTTGATAGGATAGCTGTTAACAATAGCCTAAACCTCTGTAATTTTTTTTCTTGATGTTTATTAAGGAAAACAGTAAGGGAAATTATTGATTTCTCTGTGTTCTCTCCCTCCATTCCAGAAAGGTGACAGAGTTTTCACCCTTGAAACACTTTCTGGAGGATATGCAGAGTATGCAGTTGCTGCAGCCAACAGAGTCTTTCCTTTGCCAGACAAACTGGACTTCAGGCAGGGGGCAGCGATTGGAGTGCCCTACTTCACTGCCTACCGGGCCCTTTTCCAGAAGTAAGGCACCAAATCCATGTTTGTGCACTTTAATCTTTGATGTTTACAGTGCCAAAGTTCACGTTTTCACTGTGCTGTAGAATGGGGAGGTTGATGAGTGGGAAATGTTTGAAAATGTTACACTGATGGAATTATCAAATAATTGTTACCTAGAAGCTTGTGACTGTGTTTTCCTGCTGTCTTTTTTCTTGACAGAACCTACCTAAAAAGGCTTCATGGAATAAAACATGTGGCTCACTTTCAGCACTCACTGGTATTTTGGCTGGGGAATAAAAAGAGCAATAGTTACAATTTCCTCAGTAAGCAGATGGGTGCTGTGAAGCAGAACCACTGCTTTCGTGTGACAGGCCAAAGTCCTGAACTGAGGCTCAGTACCAGGCTCTCACTGGCTGCATGTTGCTATAAGTCATCAATCACAAGATTTATTTTGCCTCCTTGTTCTCCCAAAAAGGCTTATGATATCTGTTTAGCCATAAATTGGAAGCAATGCTGTGTGAACAATGAGACTTGATGTCAGTGTGTGCTGCAATCACAGTGCCGATATCTGCTGTGTTCTCCACTTAGAGGCTGTGCCAAGGCAGGGGAAACCGTGCTGGTTCATGGTGCCAGTGGGGGGGTAAGTATTCCAAGAGGCAAGTGGCAGAGAACACTGCTCTCTGTCCCTGCACCTGCCTCTTCCTGGGATGGGAGTTATGGTCATAGTTGTATCAATAGGTTGGCAGATTAAGTTTTTATTTCAGATACTCTAGGACACACTTTCTTAGAACAAACCCTGTTATTCCCAATAACTGTGAGACTGCACAAGTGCAGGTATGAGATCCCCAGTCAGAGGAGCACACACAGAACAGGTGTTTGCTGCAGGTGGTGGCTGGTCTGGAAGTTCTATCACTGAGAGCAGAAAGCTCTGATTTTCCAATATGTACAAGTTGTTCTCAATCCTCTGAGAGTAAGTCAGTGGTTCAGAGAGACTGTGAATTTCTGGGATGTTTTTACCCATGAGCCAACAGCTGGCTGCACAAGGAAAAGTACTGGAATATATAAACCTGTGACTGAATACTACATGAAATTGCACTTCTAGTTTTCTTTGGGTTTTCATGACAAACCTATTTTAGATCTCTATGACACAGCATTCTAGTTTATCTCCCACACTCTGCACTTGCTCAGTTTCTGCTGGTGCACCAAACAACTGCTATGAACAGGCCAAGTTTCCTTAATTATTTATTAGACAACAAAAAGATGAATTCATATTTTATTCTGAGATACTAGAATGGCATTTAGCATCATAACTAATTTTAAAATTTTCATAAACTAAATGTAGTGCTTCTATTCTTACTGGAGTGCAAAGGTGGTAGGAGACACTGAGAATTTACTTTCTAAAGAAGTAGTGTTAATAAAATTTGTACCTGCAGATTTTCTTAGCACTGTATAATGCTGGTATTAATAGCAGGTGGTTCTGTGAAGAGAAGAATTTCCTTGGATTTGTATCAAAAAAATATGCCCAGCTTTGACAGATACTCAGCATTCTACATTGATGTATGTCAAATGCTGATAGCTATTTTAAAAAATCAAAAATTACCATGCTCCTTTAAATGTCTTTTCTTTTTTTAAAAGTATTTGGCTTTCTTTAAGATCCAAATTGTTGGCTAAAAAACACATTACCAGACTAGGTTTTTAAATGGGGAAGTTCCAAGTCACTGATAGAATATTTAAAATTCTAAAGAAGAGGTAAAATAATTTTCTCTTTTGTTTTTTTTTTGTCTCCCCTCAGGTGGGAATAGCAGCATGTCAAATTGCCAGAGCTTGTGGTTTGAAGGTTTTGGGTACAGCAGGAACTGAGGAGGGCATGAATATGATCCTGAGAAATGGTGCTCATCAAGCCTTTAACCACAGAGACCCGAATTACACTGAGAAAATTAAGGTAGGCATGTGTCTGGACTCAAGAATGCAGGCTGTGTTGTTCTTAACAAAATGTGAACAGTTGTTTGCAGAAGATTTTAAAGTAGATTTATGTAGGAGCAATAGTGTACTGCCTTTTTCATTTCTACACAAGGAAAAACTTTCTGAGGCTGGAAGAGCCAGGCAGTGGCATTTAGAAGTTCTTACATTCAGCAAATTCCAGTGTGGGATCACATCATAAGTTAGCACAGCAAAATGTGCTGCAATTCAGCTCATTAGCTGCCATCTGCAGTACAAAGGCTGCATTGAAAATTTAAACAATAAGCTGTAGAATGGATACTTTCTGTAGTGTTTAGAATAAATGGTGGTACCCAAGCACTAAGAGAACATCCTGTGTCCTGTCCAGGCATGCACAGGGCCAGGGGGAGTTGATATCATCATGGAAATGCTCTCTAATGTCAACCTGGATGCTGACTTGCAGCTGGTGTCCAGCGCAGGGAGAGTGATGGTGAGTGTTTGTTTGTGTCCTGGGCCAGGAGGGTGACAGTGAGGGTTTGTGTCCCTGAGCAGGGAGATGAGGGTGAGTGTTTGTGTCCTGGGCCAGGAGGTGATGGTGAGTGTTTGTGACCCTGAGCAGGGAGGGGATGGTGAGGGTTTGTGTCCTGGGCCAGGAGGGTGACAGTGAGGGTTTGTGACCCTGAGCAGAGGGGGTCATGATGGGTGCCTGTGTCACTGATTTTGTGCGTTCAGGATCACTCTGAACAGCTCTGACTCAATGCTTTGGGCTCCTTTGGGCAGGCTGTGGGCTCCAGAGGACGCATTGAGATAAACCCAAGAGACGCAATGAACAAAGAGTGCAGCATAATTGGAGTGTGTCTGTTTCTTGCAACTGAGGTAAGAAACATTTCTATTTTAAAGTATGCTTTTATTGCTTGTTCCAGCACTCCTCTCTTTACAGTTAAAATTATTTGTAGGAATGAAAGAATAATTTCACTGTAACAAACTTGTTAGTTCATTCCTTTATGTTTTGATTCAATCTCAGAATGTCATAAAATATTTTTACATTGTAGAATTTGCTTTAATTCTTCCATAAATTGTCAATACTATTCTAAAATGCAAAGACCTTGTCATAAACACTATGTTTGTTATATGCAGGAGGAAACCCGTGAATGTGCCACAGCAATCCTTGATGGCATTGAAGCTGGCTGGCTGAAACCTGTTGTGGGCTTGGAATATCCCCTGGAGAAAGTAGCCAAGGCTCATGAAGACATTATTTGTAGCAGTGGTGCCCGAGGGAAGATGGTGCTACTTCTGTAAAGGAGCCCCTTTTCCCATTTATTTTGTAGCTGTTCTAACTGCACCTTTGCTTACATGGCTCACTGGCTGTATGTTATAAACATACCTTTGATCATGTTTGACAGCAGCAGAAGATGCTCACTTAGATGAATTAGTTAACATTTTCTTTTTGTAATGAGCAGAGTTGCATTTACTGTAAAGTAATTTTGGTAGATTTTTTGATTGATGTGGAAATAATGAATTTTCTCTGCTGGTGTGCTTTGTGCTGCAGAGGATGATAGGGTTTGGTGTGGTCTGTGTGAAGGCAGAAGGAGGCCACTGTATGTAACAGAATGAAGCTGCTTTTTACAGATACACAAAATTAAATAACTCACTATGTATGTTAATTAGAACTGAAAATTCTTTTAGCTACAAAATTTGTACTCAAATTTTGTCACGTAATTTACTTGAAATAAAAGCTTTTAGTGACAAAATGGTTCACTTTCCCGCTCAAAAGATGGGCAGAATCTCTCAAACATGAACTGTTTGGAGCAGAGGCAGTTCTGGTTGTCTGTGCCTCTGGGGCTGAGGTGGCAGTGTCCTGGCTCATCCAGGTAGGGACTGTCACTCTGGAGCTGCACGCCGGGATTTGCCTCTTGGGAACTGATCATCATGACTGAAGCAGCTGATTCCTAGATGGGAAATGGCTGCTTGTGAAGACTTCAGTTCTTCCTGTGACCTTTATTAAGGGTCCACTCCCCACTGGCTGCATGGGGAGTGCAGGCTGCATGGCCTTTGTGGCACAGAGAGTTCCTGTGAAATTCCTGAGCTCCATCCGCTGGAGTGGGCAGGGCACAGCCTCAGCACTGGAGCTTGTGTGCAGGTGTCTATGTGGCGTCACTTTGCCATTACACCGGGGTCATATCATTGTGTCTTGGTCTCATAAACCGTCAATCCATTGCACAACAGATGCCATTGCCAGGAAAGATGATGGAATGTTTCTAGAGTTAATGATTTCAATTTAGTGTTTCGGTGAGTGGTTTCAGAAAGCTGCGTGGGGAGAGAGGGATAAGGCCAGCTCTGCTGTGGGGAGGCAGGAAGCCTGTCTGCCAAGGTGCAGTGGAGTCCCTCCTCCCTCCAGGCTGCCCTAAGGGAATGAAGCTGATTTCCTTGTTTGTAGCACTTCGCACATGAGTAGGGAGCTGTGTTTTTTGTATGAAGGTTTGAGTGATTGACCTGGTGTAAGTGATGTGTGTGGGTAGTGTCTCTAGGTGAAAGGTGCTGACTGTTCCTGTCATCTCAAGCAGAATGTGGCCCGAGCAGTGGTGCCATGCTGGGGACCTGCTACTCCTCTTGACAGCACTGTTAGAGAAAGTCAAACATCTCTTAATATCAAAGTACTAAACAGAGGTTAAAAGTAGTGGTTAACAACAGATATGATTGTGGAGATGATGTACATTTCAAAGTGTATACCTTTTCTCTATATTTGTGTTCAAATATTAAATTATTTCCAATTGTCTTAATTTAGTAGAGGTCTGTGACGTGTATGAGAGGCTGATGGTTTGCAGTGTCTTCTTTCTTGCTTAGTGCTGCCACTGCATTGTGAATGATGTTTAGAGGAGAAATTCTGGGCAAGTCTCTGCTCTGTCCTCGTCGTTGCTGTCTTGAGAGCCGTGGTTGTGATGGAGTTTGTCACCAGAAGGTGTCAGAGCAGTTCTGTGGTACCACATTGTCGCTGCTGTCTGCCAGCTGACCTGGCAGAACGGCACAGCAGGGCTGGTACTGACTTGTTGGGAATATCATGTAACGTTTATTCTTCTGTCAATTTCCAATGCATTGTATAAATTGAAGGATTTTTTATTTTTTAAATTTTGGAAGAAGCAGTGTGAATAGAACTAATGAGATAGGACTGAGGTGTATCTGATTTGTGCAAGCCACCCATCTGGAGAATATGTCCTTGGTCTACCTCTCTGTTTGGGACATGCTGCCCCTTGACAGTGCAGAAAAGGGTGGAAGAAGAGATGGGGGCCACAGACCATTGAATTTGGCACGTTAATTCTCTCCATTTGTTAAGAATCTTCTCCTGATATGACTGGATGGGATTTTGGAGGCAGTGATTCCCAGTTGCAGCCTGCTTGGTGCAGCCATGGGTGGTTGGAAGGGTTGAACAGGCTCTTATGTTTGTGCTGACTTTGGCATCTGCAGGAGAGGTTTGGGGGTTCAAAGTGAGGAGTTATGCACAATGCAAGGTTCTGGAAACTGTTGTTCCATGTGTTTCTAAAACAGAAAAGAGTGGATTGTTCTGAAAAGCAGCTGCTCTTGGTTAATCTCATTTGTGCCCCAAATAAATGTTGCCTACATATTCTAGTCATTAGAAGTGTAATTGCCTCTCTATTGTAATTGTCCTCTCTGTTCCTTACTTCTTCCTGTGCTGTGGATGATACGATAAGTTAGTCTGAGACTTTAATTACAGAGTTGGGAAGATAAAATATCAAGAGAATATTGATGTCCTTAATAATTGCTCCCTTTACAGAAGGCAGATCAATATTGAGTGTGGGTGGATAATGCCACAGAAAACTTGAGCATGGTGAAGTCTAACATTTTGGAGCAGATGCATCAGGAGGGAAGGTTGTCCTTGCTCTTCCTCGCTGCAGGGATCTCTGCTCAGATCAGTCACTCTGTGGTCCCGAAAGCATCGCCCTGTGAGTTTGTACTTCAGCCGGGACTCACAAGAACTGCAGGAAGAAGGGGAAACGAGCGTGGAAGGGTGGTTGTAACTCCTTTATTTCAGTAAATCAGGTGTCCATTGCCCATGCACACTTTGGTGCTTCCTGTCATCGGGGCTCAGAGATGGAAATCAGGATTGATATTGGAAGTGCATCCTGTCATCTCGTGATGTATTTTTAAGTTCCTGGGTCTGTGTTGTGTGCAAATGCCTTCTCTCCACTTCTATTTTAAACTTTTTTTTTCTTTTAATTTTTTTTTCCTTCTTATATTTGTCCCCCACTCCCCCTTTCCCCTTTTTCTTTATTATTTTCCTTGTTCTCTTCCTTTTCCCATCTTTCCTTTCTTTCTTTCCTTCCCCTCCCCTCCCAGTCCGGCACCAGTGTCCCGCAGCCCCATGCCAGCCCCACCCAGCTGGAGTCTTGTGGCCGGTTCTGGGCTCCTCAGTACAAGAAAGACAAGGAGCTGCTGGAGTGCGAGGATGATGAGGGGCGCTGCACCTGGAGCACCTCTCTAACGCCGAGAGACTGCCCAAGCTGGGCGTGGTGAGTGTGGGAAAGAGACACCTGGGAGGAGATCTCGCCAATCCAAACAGGTATTTCCAAGGGCTGTCAGAGAATGGTGCCAGGCTCTGTTCACTGGTGCCCAGCGATAGGATGAGGAGCGATGGCCATGAACTAAAGCACAAGAAGTTCTACGGCAACGTGAGGAAGACCTTCCTTCCACGGAGAGTGGCAGACCTCTGAAAGAGCTGCCTGGGGAGGGTGTGGAGTTTCTCTCCCTGGAGACATTCCAAACCCACCTGTCTGCCTTCCCGTGTCACCTGTTCTAGGTGACCCTGCCTTGGCAGGGGCTTGGACTTGGACTCTCCAGAGGCCCCTTCCAACCCCGACAATTCTGAGGTCCTGTGATTCTGCGTCGCCGCGGGGGCGGCGGGCGGAGCATCGGCCCCTTCCCGTATTTCCCTCCCTCTCGTTTCTCCCTCCCTCTTATGTGTCTCTCCCTCCCTCCCGTCCATCCCTCCATCTCTTCCCTCCCTCCCGCCGTCTCCTGGCGACGCCCGGGACGCGGCGGGAGCTCCGGTGCCGGGCAGGGCTGGGGCCACCGGTGCCCGGGCGGGGCTCGGGCCGCCGCCGCCGGTGCCATGAGCGCCCCGCAGCCCCGGTGAGTGTGGCGGGGGCCGGGGGGTTCTGGGGGTCCGCTCCGTGCCGGCCTTTGGGCTCCGCGAACGGTGACACAGGGTCGGGGCCAGCGGCGGCGCTCGCTGCAGCCCCCGCCGGGGCTGGGGCTGAGGGGGGCTCTGGGTGCCCGAGCTGCCTCCAGACACCCCGGGGAACCCCGAGGTCTCCGTTCGGGTAAGGCTTCCCTTTGCAGGAGTGATGGAGCCACGGGCATGCGGCTGCTGGCTGCGGGGGATTCCCTGGTTACCTGCCTCCGGACCTGCAGGGTTTGAGCTCACAGAATCCGGACCTCCCCGAGCTGATGTCACAGACAAACAGTGAGGAGCAGAGAATCTCTGCGGGTCTCTATGACAAAATTTGGCACATCCTGGTACAGTGGGCAATGATCTGAGTAAGGAAGCCGTGGTGGAACTTGCTCCTGGGCCACACAAGAAATCAGCAGCAGAACAGTCCTTTGGCTCCCACTTCCCAGTCTGGTTGTGAGGCTTTAATCTTTCCTCTGGGGGGGAATGGCAGACAAGTGCCAGGTAGAGCACAGGCACCGTGACCCCTGTGACTGCCAATTAATAACTGAAGCCTTGGTGCTATCTCACATAATTTATTTGGTGATAACTGATTTAATTGCACTGCGAAATATTAACTGCGAAGATTTGCTTTACAAAACACATAGGATGCCTGCTGTGGTTTTGTATTGATATCCTTCCAAATAAATGAGAATCTCTTAAAATTTACCATGGTACACAGGTCTGGCTCTGAGTGTAGTGCTTTGGATCAGCTGCCAACTGAGAACAAATATAATGTTAATAAATAATAGTGTCAATGATCACAGGAACCAACATAACCTCAAATATAAAATTACTGACCTAAGAGTGACATGTTGTCACTGGTGGAATCTGATAGTTTCAAATGCAAACTCTGGATAAAAAAATAACATAGAACAGTTGCTATCATACCGGTGTTTAACCAGCAGGCATAAAAGAATAACCTACATTGCTTGTTTAAAGTTTAATTTATTGTTGGCACCTACCTTTGAGGTTATTGTGAAACCCCACATAAAATTCCTGCAAATCCATGATCTCTTTACTTTAAAAAATTTGTCCTTTCTTGCCTTGAATATGCTTTTGTGTGTGGCAGATCAGCATAGCAATAGACATATAACTGAATTATCCAGCTGAAAGGGATGTAATAGAGGCACAGTGCATTTAAATCTACAGCCAGAGAAAAGAAAAGAGATCAGGCTCTTGTGTAACTAGAGCACATCCTGCCCAGAGGGCCCAGAGTCAGGCTGAACATACTGTACAACACGTACCTGGGTGTGCAAGCTGTACAAATGTGAAAGGATTTAGAGTACTGCAAACTGCATCCTAGTGTCACTGACTTCTCTGTTTGTCCTGTTTTCCAGAGGGTAAGGTAAGATATGGTTGTGCTAAAGCATAGTTGAAAAATATAACTGCTAATTATGGATGCTTCAGTTTTCACATCCAACTTTCACATCTGAGGTTCAGTCTTTTGAAGCTCTGATCTTTGGTAACTGTGATGATTGTAGTGGGGCCCTGGCACAGAGTGCCCAGAGCAGCTGTGGCTGCCCCATCCCTGGCAGTGCTCAAGGGCAGGTTGGATGGGGCTTGGAGCAGCCTGGGATGGTGGAAGGTGTCCCTGCCATATCAGGGCCCCTTGCAGAGTGGCTGGGGAGCTGTGTCTGGAATCCAGCTCCACTGTCTTGCCCATGGTCAGGGCTGATCCCCCGGGAGCTGCCGTGGGAGCTGCTGGTGGGGGAGGCTGTCAGGGCTGGCCTGTCAGTCCTGTGGTGGTGGCAGCTCTGCTCCACACTCAGTTCTTGGCCTTAGGGACAAGTCACCTGTTTCTGATATGAATTTCCAGGAGGCCACAAGATATTGCTTTTACATAATCTAATGGGCATTTATCTGACCACATCCAGGATGATTTACTATGGCAGCATTTTGTGTAGCAAATTATTGGGTAGCTCTGTTTCACTTAAACTGTAATAGTTTGTCGGTCAAGGGGATTATAAACATCTCATTTTTTAAATTGCAGACTTCTTGAAACCTATAACAGTCTTACAGACAAACACCTGGTTGGATATTTCAGCAATGCCAGGATAAGACGACATCTTCAGAAATCAGGACTGGTGAGACTGAAAAGTTTCCCTCAATTGTACACTAAATGTTTTTATGCCTTTTTTCCCATATTTCCTTTTGCTTATTGGAATTTCCCTCTGCAAAGTGTTTCAGTTTGCATATATACAGCATCATATTGATTCACTCAGGGTTTTTACATCTTTGACTTGCTTAAATAGCTTCAGCGTTATTTTTCAGAAGTGTTTAATGGAAAATGAAAGGATTTGGTAAAGGTGAATATGCTGAACGTTTTGTTAAAACCACTGGTGCACTCCTAGGTGTGATTCTCTTCTGCACAGGCAGGTGCAGTAGGGAGGCAAGTGTTTAGTCCTTTCCATCCCTTTGGGCAGTGGCCCGTGAAGGGTAAGGCTGAGCCCATGGCTATTAGAAATGCCGCTGCTGCTCCTTCCATTTGGCTGGTGGAGCTCGTGGGAAGTGCTGGAATGTGAGTGCCAGCACCATGACAAGGGCAGAGGTGGAAACTAACCAGGACGAGGAAGTGATCTCCTGGGAAATTGTACTGTGTCAAAACATCCTTTATTTCATCTCCTTTTCAGTCACATTGTATTTGTGTGTGGCAGATCTCCAGGAGTGGAAGAATAATACCTGAGAAAGAATACCGTCTCAATGCCATGAGGAGGGACCACCAGGGACACGTCCTGGAGTGCTTGGCTGATGCTATATCCCACAAGATCCTTGACATGGAGGTATGCCCTTACTTGAGGATGTGTGAGCCTTCTCAGGTGTCTCCTGGCTGACAGCCAGGGGCTGCTAACTTGTACTGGACTGTTTTCCATCTGTGCCTCCTGCTCCCCTGGGGGGCTCTTTCCTGCTGGGATAAAGGACAGTCTTTCTGCTTGATGTTCCCCACATGAAACCTCCACGGGCCTCTCATTGTCAAACCATGCTATTGTGGGAGCAGGCACTGTTCTGGCTTCCTTATTGGGTTTTGACAGCTCTCAGATTATGGCATGATATTCACAGGGCTAGTGTGCTTAAAAAAAGTCCTGATAAAAACAAACCAATTTGAACATATTTGTATATATATTGTCTGAGTACAAAATTTGGGCACATTCCTGGGGGGATATCAGGAATGGAGTTGGTTCCTACAACTTTACCACCTTCACCAGTGCTCAGTTGTTCCCTTGGCTGTGTGAATATCTGCAGGTGAAACGCAAATGGGTTCAAACCACAGAGTTTTATTACAGGGCTCAGTGAGGGGAGTGGCCAGGGGGAAGGCATGGGACCAGCAGGACAGAAGCAAGACTGTGTTCTTGCACACACTGACATCTCATAGTGCCCAGTAATGGGATTTCTCTTCCTCTTGTGTTGATAGCGTCACCATCAGCGGGAGATAAAAAGGAGGCTTGAATATTCTACAAGGAACGACGGGATGCAGCCAGGCAAGGTAAGGCTCGAGCACTACTGGGTGCTGATGGGACCTGGCAGTTCTGCCTGTGTTGAGTGATAACCATAAGCCTGACCAGTGATTCATTGAGACAAATGCTCTGTCTCTGACTCAGAAAAGTACAAGAAATAGGCAAGTAGAGGATGATCCTGCCCCAGTTACATCTCCTTTGTTCTTTGTCCAGAAGCTCAGGAGCTTCTATTTGTGTATTTAACTCCTTCTGCATCTGGTTATCCTTCTACTTCCACAGTGTTCTTGGTTGGGTGATTTAATCATGAATTGCATGAAATGGTACCTCCTTACATTTCTGGGTAGTAATAAATGTACATGCTGTCTGATATGTCTGTTCCATACTCCTTTGTTCTCAGTATGACTGAAGTTATTAAATGTCCTCTTTTTCCAAGGCATCTGTGGTTTTACATACGCTCTTCACGTTCCTTCTCAGTTTTCCAAGCTGAAGGTCCTCAGTCTGGATTTTTCTTACCTGAGCCATTCCAGGCTTCTCGTTACTGTTGCTATTTTTTTACCTTTTCTTGTTCTACTATTTCTGTTTTGAAATGGAGAACCATAACAGAATGAATAATTCAAGATAATTCAAGTCCTGGTAATTCTAGACCTCTCTGCTTTTGACTGCTGATAAGCACTGAGCTCATGTGTTTTGCTGTTTGCCTCTCCACAGGATTTGGGCAAAAATGGCATGTAAGTAATGAAAGAGGTTTTAGGAGTCTTCATTTAGGTGTCATGTAGGTTGAACTTGATTCTGTAGTTACAGTCATGGAAATCCCATAAAAGTCAATAGTTCTTCTCCCCATGCAATCACCTGAATTCATATGGGAAGAGTCATCCTCATTTTGTCAGAAACATGCTTAGCATTTTATTTCTGTATTAGGAACCTGAACGCTTTGAGAGTGCCTTGAGAAGGTGTCTGCTTCATTGAGCAGCTGGTAAACAATGTCAGATGTGTTAAATTGTAAATAATACATCTATTAGCAAGTCATGGGGTAAAGAGGGGAGGAGATTTTCCTGAAAGACGCTGGTCACTATGGAAATTGCAAAGGTGGTGCTTGCTGGTGGAACTCCTGTGGTAGGAAGTCAGCCCATGGAAGTAGCGATTTTGGCACCCTGTCAAGGAATCCTGGGCTTGGATAATTTTGGAAGGTAAAGCAGAAGTGCTTCCTTCAGTAAGACACCTGCAGATACCTGATCTGTGTGTGCTGTGCTGGGATGCAGGGGCCTGGCTGGAGCCGGCCGTGTAATTTAATTCTCACCTCATCCATTCAGTGAATTCATCTGGGTCTGAAAGGAAAGGAGAAAGGCAGATGGCTGAGCAAGGGAGGGTGAGAGATAGAGCTGTCTGTTTCCATGGGGGCAGCCATCCCAGCATTGGGCTGGTGAGAAGAGAAGGTGGGGAGAGGCTGCAGTCACAGCAGGAAAGTGGCAGGTGCACTCAAATTCGAAAAAGAAAGAGACCATCAAACAAAGAATTGTGAAATACACAGAAACAGACATGAATTCGATCTGATGGGTCAGCAGCTGGAGAGAGCTACAGAAAAATGAATCAGAGGTGGAGACAAGTCTTTTTGCTTGTCCCTCACATTCTCCCATGATTTCCTTTTCTTCTTTAACCAGCTGTTCCACTGGGTCCAGGCCAGCTGATTGTCACAGCTGTCCAGGGAAAGACATAAAGAGACAATCACTGTGTTTGGATTCAGTGCCTCAGAGATGTAAATTCCTTTCCTTTCAGGTGGAGCAAGTAAGAAGATCACTGGAAGAAATCATCGACGTGCACTGCCCACATCCACCACTGGCTCCACGGTGCCATCATGAGCTGTGTCCCTTGGCGGCTGGGGAGCAAGCTGGCTGCTCACAGTGGGTGAGTGTCATCAGCCTCTCTGTGGGCTATCGTGGAAGCACAGGCAGCTGAAAGTGTGCACAGGGACCTTGGTACAGAGCATCCACTGCCTGCATCATTCTGGGTTAGGGCCTCACCCTTCATCACTTGATGCTGATTTCCTGTTTGGCGAGTTCTGTTAAAGAGGAATCTCCAGGAGCTAGTCTTGCAGGAATGGCGCATCAGAACCTAGGCAAAAACTGCCAAAACTTTGCTCTCTGATAAATCTGCTTCAGTCTTTCCCTTTTAGCTGCTTCATGACCTCAGGTGGGCCAATATTGTCCATTGTCTGTGGACACAGGGGCTATAGACAAGGTTACATATGTTGTAAAGCCCTGAAAATGGTGGGGGTCTTTTAGAAAACAGAGTTGAAGGGCTGAAATCGGACTGGAGCTCATTTCAGAGGGCTGTGGTTTAGGAGCTCTAGCTTTTGCTCTTTGTTAACAGCAAAGAAAGAATATTAATATGCTCTTGAAATATAATGGTACTAAAGCCTAAAGTCAAAGGTCAAATATCTAGCTCAGTTTTAATGGGTTCTCTGTATCAATAATGATAATTGGTGCAGATCAAAGAGAAGCTTTTGACTTCTGAATGACCTTCTCTTCATATAGAGGGCAGCTGGACTTGGAGTTTGTTGTGGACATTGTCATCATCAGCACCGAACCAGGGAGCCTGCCCTCTCTAAGGTGGTGAGTTAACCTCAGTGAAACAGGTGTTAGCACTTTAACTTCGTATTCTCAAGAGTATACAAAGAAAACATAAAACAGTCCGAAAAAAGCTGAATATTGAACAAAAATAGGTACCTTTTTATTGTGCACTCTCTCTGGGTCCACGTGCTGAAGTCCATGGCAAACTGCTACAGTTTCTGTGAGTTCATTGTGTTTGCTCCAAGGCTGTGTGGTGAAGAGACAGTAGCAGACCTTGTATTTATGGCCAAGAGTTGTTTTGGACGGTCAGTTAGCGGTGCCTAAAGGGGTCTGGCTCTTTGGAGGCTGACTAGAAAATGTCATGTCCTGTAGGTACCTGGAATCACTCATCACTTCCAGATATCTTCATCAGTGCTGTTATTTTCTTTGTGGTGCTGCTCTGCACTGGAATCTGTACACTGAGATTCCTTCATTGTTTTCTTTCTCCTTTTGTAGAGTTCCTTGCGACCAAATACAGCTCCAAGAAATGTTCAGCAGCCCCTTCACCTCCAGCCTCTTCACGGCTGGGCTGCAGCAAGGTCTGTACCAAAGGCTTCCAAACAGAAGTGCCATGTACTGGAACATGATCAGCAGTTTGCCCATGGGGTGAGGCTGTACTTCCTTCTGAAAATAATGTCATTTTGGGGACAGTTTGACAATATTGTTTAAGTACTCTAGTTCCCAGAACTGTATACAACAGGGAACATTCCTTTCAAATGGCATCAACTTTTATTTAAATTGTCCTTTTTCGCTTCTCAATTTTCAAGACACTGTCTTACTGGTCTAATGTCTAATTCTTGATCACAGTGAGTAAAAATGTGGTGACTTACCTCTTACAGTATAAACTCACACTAGTGGGCTGGGAGAATGAGAGCCAAACATGGTCTTGATATATTCACAGTTACTTTCAAGTGATGTTTGGGCTTGTCTTCTGTTCTAGAAAAACATAAATATAATTGGTTTTGTGCTGTGCGTTCCATGGGGTGAGAGGGTTTTGGAGTGGGACTGTGATCTGCTAGCAGTGGCTGGCAGACACTGTGTAAATAGCTCCCTTCTCATCTGTATTTGCTGTGTATCAGGATGATTATGATTCTTTCTCCAAGAATTTACTGTTTGGTCCTGTTATGTCTACTCAAATTATGAGTGATTTAATGGTTCCTTTAGTGCTCACAACTGACAAAACAGCTACATCAGATGTCAGTTCTGAGGACATGATGCAGAGCTCAGAGCCACAGCATGCAGCGTGTACAGAACTTGCTCTCCGGTGATGTCTTCCTCCTAAGGGCCGTGGCCCATTTTGTTCTGCAAGAGGACTGAATCTCTGTTCAGAAGAGGAAGCAGCATTTTGAAGCACATCTTGTATAAGTGATGCCAAGTGATTGGCTGCTCTGGGGATGTGCTTTCCAGCTGCAAGGGAGCAGCAGCTGCAGGGCTGTGCAGGGTTCTGTCTTAGATGGGACCTCGGTAGGGCTGGAGCCAGGGCTGGCTGTGCGGGGCTGTCTGTATCTCCGAGGGTGACATTGTCAAGCAATATGAACGTTGCCTTGCAAATTAAAAGAAAGGGGTTTAGCCCAGAAATATTTTAATGAGCAAAATTTCAGGCCCTGAGTTAAGGAGCTGTTTCAGAAGCTGATGTGTGTTGCTCAATGTACCAAGAAGTCAGACCACGGCCAGTTCCACACGCTCGGGAGTTGTTTTTGCAAGAGCTGTACCACTTGGCTAAATTGTTTTTTTCCCAGGGGGACAGGAACGAGCTGAGGCTCCTGAACTCCGTGCAGTGCATGGGCGGGGTGTCACCGTACCGGCTCCCGGTGCTGAACCGCTGCCTGCTGCCGGTGCCGCCGCCCCGCCTGCGCAGGAGGCGCCGCCGCGTCCTGGCGCTCCGCACCGAGCCCTGCATGGCCAGGCGCTTCTACCCCACCACTGCCTTCAACGAGCAAGTGCTGATCAGGGTGAGTGCTCTCTGTCCGTGTACGGGTGTGTTCCGCTCCTCTCCAGTGTGTTTGCCTTGTGCTGAGAGATGTGCGTGCCTAGTTTGCATAAAGAAAGTGTATAACATTACATTAAAATATGTAATTGCTAGGCATGTCTCTGTAAACTAAAACGTTTGGTGTTTTTCATCAGCTGGGGAGAAAAAAGGTGCTGAACAACAACCTATAGCAGCTGCTATTCAAAGCCTTCCACTTCAGTCAGTCTGGTCCTGTCTCTGGCAGGAGAATCTCAGGAGTTTGTGAAATCCTTTAGAGTATGAATGCTGCACCAGTTGCACTGTCCCCAGCCAGTTTTAGCTCCTGTAAATAAAGTTGTGGGAACCCAGGACTAGGAGGGATGATATGGGTCATTAAACCTGGTCCCTGCGATTTAGGGCCACTCAATGCATTGGGTTTTCAGTTGGAAATACATCCCAGACCCTCTGCATGTTACAAACTCTTCCCAATTTTATCAGCTCACCACTCGTTATAAAAGCCTGAAGTCTCAAGTGTGTGCTGCTTTGTTTTCACCCCTTGTTGGAGCAGGAAGCTGAAGGCATTTCTGTGCTTTTTCTGCTGCAGAATACCAGAGGGTACCCCAAGTCCCCGTTATGCAGCAACGCCTTTGTCACCATGGTCTACCGAGGGAAGAGTAAGCATGTGTCACACCGAGAGTACAAGGATGAAATCAGAGTCGATCAGCAACACTGTGGAACTGAAAACATTTGTGTCTATAGAGGCGAGCTGTTGGAAGGAGGTAAGGATGGAGTCAGAGAGTTCACATTGCCACATTGTTTTTTGCTGAAACTTTGCCCCGATGATTTCAGCTCAGCTTGGTCAAGATACATGCATCCAGGGTTGTTTATACCATCTGCCTCCACATTAAATCTGGATATACTGTCCCATGACTGAAAGTGAGGTTACAATTACTTTTACAATGATGGTGGAAGAATTTAGAGTGTTGATTTAACAAAATACTTGTGGCCTAGGTTAATTTTCTATAGAGATATATAGTTAATAGAGCAGTTGTAGCAATAAGCTGTCCTTAAAAAGGGATCATCTGCATTGCTAAAATACATCAGTGAACGTTATTTCAGAAGGAAAAGTACGTAGTGGGAGCCCAGTCTCCATCTCTTTTTATGTGAGTGCAATTCCATCACATCAGTAAAAGATGAATTTTGTTCTGGGAAACTGGACACAGGAAATGGCTGGGAGGCTCTGGCCTTTGTCCTGCTGTAGCAGTAAGTGGCCAAACTGACACTGTGACACTCGTCCTAGCTGTCCCACCGTAGGATTCTGGGGCTGGCCAGAGCCAAGGCTGTGTGTGGGGAGGGGTAGAGTTTAACCAGCTGTTAAACAGACCTGGGGACCCACAGAGGGCTGGGTGCTGTGGTGATGCAGCTGAGATACAGCAGCTGCAACAGGCTGACAGTGAAATGTAATATTTTTCTTTGAACCCTTTCTTTCTGTGATTGCAGATACCTTCCAGTTCACCTCCAAGAGGCACTTGGGTTTCCCGTTCAGCCTCACCTTTTATCTCAACGGGCTGCAAGTTGAGAGGCTGAGCTCCTGCTGTGAGTACAGATACCAGAGGTGTTCCCGCCTGCGAGGCACAAACAGCTACTTCAGGGTTCTGCATGTGACCGGAGCACCTCCTTGCTACAGGTATGGGGAAAGCGCACTTGGCTCACTGGGACTTCCTTCTGGGAGAGTTCCTAACTTGCTTCTCATCTCTCTGGCTGCACACAGCTCTGTAGACCCTGCTCTGTCTCTCAGTGCCCCATGGAAGGTGCAGGAGGGAGGTTACCTGTCCGGTCTCACATCCCAGTGGTTCCTCAGCCTCCCTGTGGTGTGTGCACAGAGTGGGGACAGTGTTTGTGTTGGAGCAGGGGACAGGGGCTCTGGGGTGGGGAACATGTGCCAGCTGTGTGGCTGTGGCTGCAGTGGGAGTGGAATAAATACTGAGCAGGCTGCTCAGTTAGCTGTGGTTTCCCAGGGCTTTTTTTTGTGATAATTGATTTTTAAACAGCTCTGCCTCTGAAGTGAGGTTCTGTTGTGATACCCCTGGCTTCAGAATAAGGCAGCACTGAATATTTGCCATGATTCAGGAACTAATTATGTGCAGAAAGGTCTTGGGCTTGGGCAAAAGTCACTACTGTGACCAACAGCTGCGATTCTGCCAAGAGGCTTTAATTTTCATAAAATCTTCCTTTTCTGTAATTTTAAATTCAGGCCATAGAAGTGAACTTATGGACATGTGGATAATTTAAAATCTTTTATGTTCTTTTAATAAATAATTTTTGAAAGAGTAGCAAGCAGTTGAAAGAGACTCTCCACAGAGGTGTACTGTGTTCCATCAGATAAGAACAGAATTCTAAGGAAAAAGTGCCGGTTTATTGTACCATAGTTTTTGCTCCAGTCTAACGATGAACATGATTTATGTAAATGCATGTTCAAAGGAGTGAAAAACATCTGAATTCAGAATGGATATAGTAGCTATAGATTTTAGGAAATACCCAAATCTCAGCTTTTTGTGATTTCTAGAAAGATTTGAAGTGAATTTTCTGAATTTAATATAATATCAAAAAATTTGATTAATTCATTCCTAAGTTTCTCCCCCTTTCTGTCCCCCTTTCCTTCTTACTCTTAGTGATATCTCTCTTTTCCTGCCTCTTATCAATCCAGCTGACCTTATCTGATGACTAAAAACCGTCTCCATTAACCTGATTTTCCCCATAAATGACAGCTATTTTCATGTCCCTTTAGGCCAAGTGCACTTGGGTTTGCTTTCTGCTCTATGACAGACATTGAATGCCCACTCTGGTTCCCAGTAAAAGTCCCAGTTGATTTTCCCTGGTGGCTCAGGGCTCTGGCTCACAACAAGGCGATGCTGTGGTGATTTCTGTGCCATGCCATAAGCCTTGTTCTGAGAGCTTTCTGCTGGCCAAGGTGCAGCATTTCTGTACAGCTCCTGACTGTAACAGAGAGAGAGAGAGGGAGGGAGCATAGCACTCCATTTGATACAGGAGGAGCAGTCCCACCAACTCACTCAAAATTCTTCGTTTTCCATCTCTTTGGGTTTCTTTTAGGTAGATAAACAGAACAGAAACAGAGAATTATTAGCTTTCAATCTTCTTCCCCCACAGCTCTTAGACCCAGCAGATAAGTTCAGGAACCCCCAGTCTTACCCACAAACCCTCAGTTATCACATTACTGGGAGTTACAGCAGCATCTGGATCCAGAACTCACCTGACTCACAGCATGTCTGCCTTTCTCAGTGGTTCTGTCTTCCCAGCCAATGCTTGGTGCAGCTTCAAATTAATGGGCACTTGTAATAATTTTGGTTTTGTTTGTATGTCAGTTGTTGCCTGTAAGTGTAGGCAGCATTACTGTCCTTCAAGGAAGAACTGCAGCTGTGTTAGGAGAGCTCTCTGGGATTTCAGGGTGCTTCTCCTTGTGAGTCATGGTGGCAGTGCAGAGGCAGAGGGGTGCTTGGTTTCACTGCCAATAACAAGCTGAACTCACTGTGTCTGCTGCCCTCCGTTGTTCCAAGGCAGAAAAATGCAACATTGCCAATCTGTGTTGTTTTATAGGTGCATTGCTGCAATGGGTCTGGACAAAAAGCTATCCCCTCCCAAGAAGAGGAAGTCCAGGTGCCCTCACAGGCATCTGTGCTGCTGGGGACATCCTGTGCACTGTCACCCATGTTGCAGCAGCATTGAACAGAAATCAATGGAAGATTCAGTGTCAATCATGGGACCGTGTCATGAAGCAAGTGTGGAAAGCGTGGAGGAAACACTGGAGACTGTGGAGGAGTCCAGCGAAGAGGAAACAGAATACTCATCTAGCCAGGAGACCGAAGACAGTCAGACAGACACCAGTCATAGTGGTACAGTATTCCTGAACATGAGCAGAGGATGAGAAATGCGAGAGGATGTGGTGATGTCTGTATCACATCACATTTGCAGAGAGATTTTAATTCCTGCTTCCTATTCCTATTTTTGCTTTCACAGTTCTGCGGTGTTGCTGCTCATCTGGCGCTTATTAGTCCCTCCAGATGTGTGTTTGGGATTAATGAAGCGTTTTTCCTTCAGGAGGAACTGCCCTTCTGAGCATTACCTAAAGAGACCTCACTGCTAACACTGCAATTGATTTTTAATACAGGAAAATAAATCTCCTTATTCCTTTAGTTCTCATTGTCTTGGTAATTGTTTGTTTGCCTAACTGGTTCTGCATCAGGAACTCTTCATTTCTGTCCTTGGTGTTCTCTCACTTCAGTATGTTCAAAGCCCTGATGGAAGGAAAGGAGGGCAGCAATAAAACCTGCCAAGAGGAATGATGGGCAGCAGGGCCGGCTGGTGTGGCAGCAGGGCCGGCTGGTGTGGCAGCAGGGCCAGCTGGTGTGGCAGCAGGGCCAGCTGGTGTGGCACAAGGGCCAGCTGGTGTGGCACAAGGGCCAGCTGGTGTGGTACAAGGGCCAGCTGGTGTGGCAGCAGGGACAGCTGGTGTGGCAGCAGGGTCAGCTGGCCTGCATGGTGCAGGTGTGTTCCCTGTGTGCGCAGGGAGCCCACGGCAGCAGTGCGGTGTCTGGATTTTGGGTGGGAATCACCAAGATCCCTGTGCTGCTGCTGGGATGGGCACAGCGCAGCTTTGGTGGGGAGGGGAAGTCTTCTCTAATGCATCTGCATGAAGAGGGTCTTCTCCCAGAGAGCCAAGCAAAGTGCTGTGGCTCGGGATCCTGGTGGATCCTGTGTGATCCCTCGGGTGTCACAGCTTGTCAGGCTGGTGCCTGCCTGGAGTCCAGGATGTGTTTGTAGGGGTGGTAATTCTGTGCAGAATCTGTTTGTACTGGGCTTTCCCCTGGGCCCTGGAGGAGCACGTCAGAGCAGTGTGATAACAGAGTGCCTCTGCAGTGCCCTTTGGCTGGAGTTCATTAAATTAATTGAGCTTATGAGACACTTCTTTGCTATTTAGCCATGTCAATACACATTTATCCTACTTTGCACTACAATATATTACCTTTCTACAGCTTTCTCAATTGCTTGTAAGTTTTTTTCATCACTTATTTCTCCAGCAATAAGTGATTCTTACATTTAATTTCTGAGTTTGCCCAGCTCTAAACTTTTAAAACTTTTCTAGTACTTTCCATGGCTGGTAATTTTGTTTATTTTTGTTTCAATGTATTAATCATACTTGTAGTTTTGCTGCATTTTTGCTCCTCTATGAAGGACACAATCCTTTTTATGATAATATGCTCTTACAATTCCTGTCTATGGTCTTAGATTCTCTCATGGCTTTAAAAAGACTGAGAAAATTCAAGGGCAAAAGAAGATTAATGACATTAATTTCTATCTGCTTAAAAAGAACTTTATTAATTGTGAATTCTGTTTCCTGTCTCACACTACGATTATTCTATTTTAGAATATGATGAAGATTTTGAACCAGATGAAGAAGTTAATGAAGAGGGGCGGGCTGTTGATCAAATGAATGGAATGTCAGAGGCATCCTCAGACAGTAAAACCCGTAATTTAGACTATGGAAAGGAGAGTGAAACCTCATCCCAGAAGACACTGCAGGCTTCTGACAGTGAGAAAGATGGAAGTGATGGATATTCTGATAACAGGGGCTCTGAAGATGGTCAACAAGGTTAGTTTTGTTCATAACAAGGCTTGGAGAAGCTGACCTGATGCATGTTTTACAGTTTGTGTGTGTCCAGTATGTATGTATGCATAGAGTAACCTATGCCCTTCCTACTGAAATGGTAAAGGACAGCTGTTTTGTCTGCTATTAATTCTGCCACTGAAGTGCAGGCAGCCCCTGGCAGTGAGAGCACGGGCCTTTTGAGCGGTTCAAGTGCCGAGATGGAGATGGAGCCTGGCAGCAGGCTGCCTCTGAGAACCCCAGCAGGACAACCCTCCTTGTCTGCAGGCGCTCACAAATGGGAACCTGTGACCCCTTACACCTTCTGAGGGGTCCCAGGAAACCTGACAGGCCACCCTGGGTTTTAAAAGTGCTGTCTTTAATGGCCCTGAATATGGTCTTGGTTTATTTGGCAGTGCCAGAGATCTAGAATAGTTAGATTGTCTGAAGGGAAAGGCAGTGCTGCAAGGCTGGGAGTTGGACTTGATCCTTGTGGGGCCCTTCCAACTCAGCTGATTCTGTGATTCTGTGATTCCCTGATTCTGTCTGTAGAGGAACCTGCTCGGATTTTCCTATGATGGAAGAGTAGTACTCTGAGTGGGAATCTTTAAACTGGGGCTGTAAGATTTCTTGGTGCAACGTGTTTTCCAGAACATGCACCTTCTGCATGGATTATAGTTCTGACACTTTTATTTACTCAGCCTGACTGGATTTTTCTGCCTTGAGTTAGACCAATCTCAAACCCATGTAGATTGTGGACAGCAGCAAGGCTGTGCAGCAGTCAGCTCTGCTGTTCAGCTCACTGTTAAATGAAGGATTACTGCCTTTTTTTTCCCCCTCATATTTTCCATTTATGAATTTAATGTGATGCTGTCTGTATGTTTTCTTAGAGGAGATGGTGAACTCCATCTCCAGTTCAGCCTGAAGGGTTTACACATGGTTTTGGAGATCTTTCTAATATTGAATGAGTTGACAGAAGGGCACTGAGGGATTGTTGCTGTAGTTGGAGTCTTTTATCAAAATGATATATCAAAAATGGAGCTGTTGGTCAGTGGTAAACTCTGTCTGAGCTATATTTAGAGGTGCATTTGGAGGTGTATTTCTGTGTGATTTGATAGAACTACTCTGGTTTATTACCATTATCAGAAAAAAACCCTCCACATTAAATGGCTTTAATTTTAATACTTCATCCATCTGGGCAATGTTCTTCTATTTACACCTTCTGGGATTTTGTCACAATATCCTCAGATGATGTGGTTCAGAGAAGCTGTTGGATGGGACTGTGTCCCTTTGTGAGTGCCTGGTGAATGCAGAAGTTTAGTTTAGACAAATACTGAATTAAAGTTTGCTCTTTTCAGAGAGGAGGCCTGCAGACTCTCTCCCATCCATGAGTGCTCAGTGCAGCACTGAGACTGACCCTCATGCTGACACCACGACAGACAGTGTGAATGGCAAAGAGGATTGCGATATCAAAACTGCATCTGATGGTGCAGCACATGTACACTATGAAAATGAGAATGGAGAGAAGGAACTGCTCAGAATGGAGGAAAATCAGGAGACTTCTGCACTGGAAAAGAAAGGAATAGATGAAGCAGAAAAGGCAAAACCAGAAGCTCCAACAGCAAGAGAAGATACTAGAATTTTTCATGAAAACATAATGGCAATGCAGCATCACAGCCCTGAGGTTAATGGTGAATTCAAACAGACTGAGTCAGGAGAAAGTAACATGAATGAGGAGGAGAAATGTCCTCCAGTGCCTGGGGAAAGCAGGGTATTGAACATGGAGCATGGCAACGAAGAGCCTCCTTGGTGTGAGGAAGGGGCTGGTGAGTAGAGCCCCTCTGCGTGGCTCTGCATGGCTCTGCGTGGCTGTGCATGGCTGTGCATGGCTGTGCATGGCTCTGCGTGGCTCTGCGTGGCTCTGCGTGGCTGTGCATGGCTGTGCATGGCTCTGCGTGGCTCTGCTTGGCTCTGCGTGGCTCTGCATTGCTCTGCGTGGCTCTGCGTGGCTCTGCGTGGCTCTGCTTGGCTCTGCATTGCTCTGCGTGGCTGTGCATGGCTCTGCGTGGCTCTGCATGCCTGTGCTGCTGCATTTGCTCATTCATGGTGCAGCTCAGGGGCTGCTGGAGCTGCTGTGAGCTCAGTATCCACTCAGAACCAATGCTGGCTCTCTGCTAGTGGTTCTCTGCTAGTGTTTCAGGTGTGAGGAGCTGTCCAAAAATGAATTTTAAACCATTTTAAAGCTGAGATGGCTGGGTGGCTTCTACTCCCCTTTTGCTCTTTAATGGTTTCTCTTTCTTGCTTCCTGTTTTCTTTGTGATAGTTTTTGAAGATTGCAAACCAGTGCAGGAGGAAATAGCAAAAGCAACTGGAAATGATCGTCCTGTGAATTTTGACCCTGAACCTGGTGATTTGTGTGCCAGTGAGCAAGAAAAGAATGCAGCAAATACAGAGCATGATGCCAGTGGAGGTAAGACTAGCTGTCAGTCAGGGACAAGGATTAAATTGCTCACCTGAAGTATTTTAATGGAAGTGTTTGGTCTTTCCCTTTCCTGTGGCTATCAAAGTCTCCTTGTACTTTTTTCTTTCCTAACTTGTAAAAAATCAGGTGATGACTAGCTGGCATCTGCAGTCATGTACAATGAATACTTTTTTGGCAGTTAAAGGGTTCTAGGAGAGGAATCCAGGCCATGAAAAAAACTGAGTCAGGAAAATAGCTGTGGAAATCAGGGATGTGGTGAAATTCCATGTGCTTCCAGGCAGTGTGCAGCCTCCTTGGGAAATGCCTTGGTTCCCAGGGGCAGGAATCAACCCTGTATTATTCCCTGGTGTAACTCCAGAATGCACAGGGTTCTGAGTGTTCTTCCTCCTTTGTGTGCATATTTCACATGACCATGTTGCCAGCTATTTCTGGCTTTCTGAGTGTCACTGTCAAGCTTACGGGTGCTGCACACACACACAGGAGGTCCCTGCAGTTAGGGAGGGAGGCAGAGCAGGCAGGACTGGCCTTGCATCAGCATTTTTACTTATGTTATGCCAGATGCCAGAACAGCAGTACTAAAGACATAGCAGCACAGCAGGTTCTCTTTGGGTGCCCAGGCTGATGTCCCTCATTGCTGGGCAGAGATGGCACCTTTAGCACTAACCCTGTGAAGGGTGTCACAGTGACTGGGTGCTGAGCAAACCAATGTCCGATTATTTCCCAATAGCTCCAGATGGAAGAAGTTTCCTGGCAGAAGGGAAGAGAAGCCTTGATGTGCAGGAGGCAGCAGGACCAGCAGTGCGAGAAGGGCAGGGGACAGGGCAGGGACAAGCCCTGGAGCAGGACGGCGCTGCTGATGGCGGTGGTGGCAGCAGAGAGGCCGGAGGAGGAGCTGCAGGGGCCGGGGATTCACTGCCCCAGACAGGCACGGGGGCTGCGCTGCAGGAACCCGCACCTGGGGAACATCCCAAAGGAAAGGGGACAGGGGAGGCAGTGAAGCTGTGCACAGAGGTGTCACCTGGGGAGCACGAGGTGCTGGTGGAGGCGATGGAGAGAGAGGTGGCACTGGGAAAGCCAGCAGCTGAAGGACTGACAGGATGGGAGGCAGACAGAGCCATGCCCCGGGGGCAGGATGGGATCACTGAGGAGGAGGAGGAGGCTGAAGAGGAAGGCCTGAAAGGAGCAGTAGGGCTGCCAGCAGAGGAGGAGGTGGGTGAGCCAGTGTCCGAAGCAGGGCAGGCCCCGAGGCAGGGAGGGTCTGCAGGGAAGGACGCAGTGGTGGGTGCGGTGTCAGAGGGAGAGGAGGCGGTGGAGGATGCTGAGGTGGCAGCAGATGGGATTGCCAGAGCTGTCGGCCCCGGAGGAGAAGAGGCTGTTGAAGAAGACATTTCGGAAGGGCAAGAGGCTATGGGAAAGCCTGGGGCTCTCTGGGAAGCACTAGGGGATATGGAAACAGGAGAAGCAATGCCTGGAGGGGAAGGGTTTGTAAAGCCAAGTGAGTTTTCCCAGCTGAAAGCGTCAGGGAAAGAGTGGATGGAGATGGGGAAAGCTGTCACAGGAGCAGCAGCACTTGAGAGTGCTCAGGCATGGGAGGTGGGAGGGAGCGCTCTCGGGAGGGTGGAGGACACGGTGGAAGAGTCTGTGGAGCCTGGCAAAGCTCCTGTACTGGAAGGGGCACCTGGGTTAGGGGCACTGGGGCGTGCTCGGGGGAATCCTATCGCTGAAGGGTCAGTACAGGTGGAGGAGGGTGCAGCACCTTTGAGTGGAAACCCAAACCCGTCTGAGGGCAGCAAGGCAGAGACAGAGAGAGCAGTGAGAGCAAAAGCCGAGGGAGAGATGGTGGGAGGGTGTGCGGGGGCGGCCGGAGCGGGCTCGGGG
>VZSR01000245.1:18874898-18913335 GCA_013398615.1 Brachypodius melanocephalos | reverse complement strand
CAGAAGGCGAGGGGCTGTGCCCGGGTACCCAGACACAGCTGGCAGCGACAGGGACAGGGACAGCGACAGGGACAGCGCAGGGCAAGGACGCCATGGAGCAGGCAGGAGAGAAAGCCGGGGGGCAACGGCCGAGCCCCTGTGAAAACACGAGAGAGAGCGAGGAGGAGGATGTGTCGGGGAGTGCAGGGAGCGCGGCCGGAGCCGGGGAGCAGAGCAAGGACGGTCCCGTGGGAGCGAGCCCAGGTGTGCCGGCAGCCGCTGATGCGAGCGACAGGAACCGCAGTCCCCGGCAGGTGAGTCCTGCACGGGTCAGCCACTGTCCCCAGCAGTCCCCAGGCTGATTCCTATCAGAGACAGTGCATCCACCACCTCTTCCCTTTCCTCATCTCGCCCTACCCAGCGTGTCGCAGCTCTGGTGGCACTGGGTGGGCCCTGGGAGTACTCGGCTTCCCTGTTACTCTGGCCTCTCCTTGCAGGAGATGTCACAGCAGGTTTTCTGTGATGTTTGGTCACTGTTTTGTAGGACGGTGCAAACCCAGACCCACTCATCACGTTCTCAGAACAGCCTCAGGATGGGGAAGAAACTCTGCTCTGAGCTTTTTCTGCAGCTCCTCAGTGTTGTGTCCTGAGCATGCACTCAGCTGGCCGTCAGTTTGTGCCGGCTGGGGTGTCACCCTTCTGTTCGCTCTGAGTACCACAACCACCCGTCACATTTCATGGAGCAGCTCCTCAGTGTGCAGCAGACAACTGAAACCAGCTCGTGTTGCCAGCCCAGGAAATAGCACTTCTTTGGAAGGATGAAGGCTGTAATCACAAGGATTGTTCCACAGCTGTCTGGCTTGTTTTTCTTGAAAACCGGAGAAATACTGGACTGACCTTCCCCTGCTCCCCTAAGCAGCATTTGCTCCTGCAGGTGGGCAGGGCTTTTATCCTGGGATCTTCCCCACCCCATGTGAGGGGAAGGGAGTCCTCCTGCATGCACAGTGACCCCTGTGCCAGGAGCCCTGGGGGGCTTCCCTCTCCTTGGGGATCTAGGCTTGCTGGAAATGTTGAAAGTTGGCAAATCAGAACAATTCTAACAAGTATCTGTAAATGCATAAAGCCTGGCCTTCTGCTTTTGCTGGAGTCACCCAGGAGGGGTCCACGGAACGTGGTGAGGCTGCCAGGAGGGTGGTCAGTTTAGAGTTGTCTCAGCCTGGTGCTGGCTGCCCATCTCTGCTGCACCTCTGGCAGCACTGGGCCCCCATGGATCCCTTTGGGCAGGCACCTGGGGCTGGGTGTGCAGCAGCCTCCAGGCCCTCTGAGCTTGGTGGGTGCAGCAGACTGAACCCCACACAGTGGGGGACTGAAACTGCATTTTCAAGTAGGGAAAAGATGCTAGAATGAGCAGGATTTTGAGGGGACTGGTGCTGTGAGTTACTTCAGATCGATACACATGGAACTGGAAACACAAATGTGATCAAGTGGTTGCTGAGTGTTTGCTCCTAGAGACGTTCCTGTACTAGAGATGCTTGCATTTGTACCTTCAGTCTGCACACATTTGTGATGAGGACTGTCTCAGAGGTTTGTGTTTTCTGTGTCCATACCCACACCTACACTCAGGTCTATTAAATACCTGTACTAGTCTGTGCAACTCTTTCAATCTGTGCCAGTGCTTTAACTGTAGGAATAACCCCTGCCAGTGCAGCAGGGCCTGAGCTTCAGTGTCTGTCTCTGCTTGCCAATGGGCTGGCTGATGTTGGGCTGAGTGTTTGTGCCACTAAAGTGTTTGTGCCTCGTGCAGGTACCTCTCTGCAGCTCATGCCCAGGGCTGTGGGGGCGGCCACACCTGGGCAGCAATTGCAGGATTACGGGTGAGTAAACACAGAGAGGGATGCAGGGATTTGCCTTTGCAGAGATTCCCTGGGAGCCCCTCCAGGGCTGCAGGAGACCCAGGGCATCATAGAAGACCTTGATGAACAGAGCAGTGTGACTGCAAGGAACTGGACTGTTGACAGTCCATCATTTAACATTCTTGAAATATTTATGTTTCACGTAAGTGAAATAAGTGATACTTATGTGCATGGTTGTAACAGCTGGGGGAAAGAATCCTGTGGTTACGAACACATATGTAGACTTCCAAAACGTTAGTGTCCCTGTCATTTGAGCAGGCAGAAGTTTGGTAATAAGCAAAATCATGGAAATGGATAATTGTATAGGTTTAGAAAAGCTTCCCATGGTCCTTTGTTCTCTCATATATGCTGCTAATTAGTAATTAACTTCAAAGTGAAAAGTAGGTTGCACTTAGGGAAAAACAAGATATGTAGCTAAAAGAAAAAAAGGCTAATTATTAAAGTGAGCATATGTGAGCAAAGCAAACTATCCAACAGTGTTGCCACTGGCAAAACTCATTCTTGGCTCATTTTTAACTCCCTAAAGTGTCAGGTATTTTCAGTTGCCTGTCACTGGCTCCTGATGGTTGTGCCTCAGATGTGTCTCACACAGCTGGAAGCTGGTGACATTCCACAGCTGAAGAGATGCATTTCATCAGTTCAAAACCATGCCAGCTGTGCACTGCAGACAAAGGATGGGAAAAGTTTGAACTCCAGCTCCTGGGACTGGGCCCCAAGCAGTGGCACTGCTGGCAGAGGTGTGGAATGGTGACTCACAGACACCACCAAGGATGCTGGGTGTGGACAGCACAGCCAACTCACTCATCTGTCTGAAACCAGGGCTGCAAGGTGGATTTCCTGGCTAGGAATTGCCTGGGTGCTTTTGGGGCTCAGCTGTACAAACCAGACATGACCAAGCCCTCTGCCTGGCTGTTGGGGCTGAGCCTCTGGGGCAGCCTTTCTGTGCTGTCCCAGCTGTTCTGTCCTGGCCGTCCTGTTCTGTCCTGGCTGCCCTGTGCTGTTCTGTCCTGTTCTGTCCTGGCTGTCCTGGCTGTCCTGTGCCATGCTGTGCCAGCATTTCTGTGCTGTGCCGTGCTGGGGAATGTTGGGACCTGTTGCAGGGATGCTGGGCTCACTTCTGGCTGCTGTCCAAACCATTGTCTGGTTGGATACCAGATTGTTTTAATCTAGATAACCTATTGCTGATATGTTAAACAATTTAAAATATCACTACAGCTGCCAGGCACTGGCAGGTCTCCAAAGCGGGGTAGGAATCCTCTTAGCATCTAATTCTTGGTAAATATTTCAGTGTGTTGGGGCTTCTCTGGGAATAGCACGGGCAACTTGCACTCCCACAAACATGTTCTAGGACATGTTTGGAACATGTTCTACTCATTTATATTTTTCAGAGTTTTTGTTTGTTTTACTAACTGATCACTCCAATGAAACACGTTTTCCCCTGAGCCTGATTTTCTTCTATAGAGAGAAATTAACTAAGACATCATTTCCTTCAAGGAACCAGTAATTTTGGTTAGTATTAAAATTATTTGCAAGCACTTGTCTTTGTAAAGAGCTTTTAAACTAAAAAGGTTTTGCATTTGGATATTTTTTTGTTGCTGTTTCCATGTGTTCCCCTCTGAGATGTTCTGGCAAGGTTCTCAGCGGTGACACCAGCAGCTCAGGTATCAGTGAGTACACAGAAGTATCAATGCACATGAAGTCTGCTTCCCTGCTCAACTTTTGTTTCTCTAATACTGTTTAATTTCTGGGCTCAGTCACTAAATGCAGAGTCACTGCATGGTTACTTTAAGCAAGGGAAAAAGACAGAATGCAGATATATTTGTAAGAAAAAAATTCCTGCTGAAAAAGAATCAATGCTGGAACTGATTTTTCAGCTATGACAATGGGTCCTTTCTGCACCATTGGTGTTTCTGGCCAATGCAGAGAGCCAGGAATGAGACCCAACCTCTATCCACAGAGATTCATCAGCCAATTCCCTGCCAGTGCTTCTGTAGCTGGGCCATGTGGAGCAGGTCATCATCTGGCCAGTTAGAGTCAGGTAGACAATTCTCATCAGCATTCCAGACTTCAGCAGCTTCTCCCTTCTGCTCTGCCCCTCTTCCCTCACAGCATGCAAACTGCCAACCATGCCTGTATTTCTAGAAAGAATTCCACAGATTTCCTCCAGTTGTGGACAAATCTGGATGTTGTTTTGTTCTGGTTTGCTGGAGCTTTATAATTCCTCTTGTTCAGCCCCTTCCATGGAAATCTTGTGACTTCTTGGGCCAGGAGGTTGCAGATAAGGTCCAGCAGGTCTTCTTGTGAGCCCCATCCCAGGCTTCCCTGTGTGTTTATTCTGGCATTTCCATTGTCCCAGCAGCTGCTGGTGTAAATGGAACTGCACCTGAGACATGAGCCCAGTGGAGCAGTGGTAGCCACTGACTGGTACCAGGGGCAGTGGTGGGAGAGCTGTAATAGAGCTGTAACAGCTCCTCCCCATTCAACTTTTCAGCAAGTGAAACAGAACAAATGGAAAACGACCTCTCAGCTTTGCTTAGTGAAATCTTCCCCGTTTTTACTGCTCCAGAACTACTGCAGTAATGGCAGGTGCATCAGAAGCATTGTCAGAGCCCACCATGCAGTCACAGTTCATGTCTGTCACACTGCTCCTTGCAGATCTGCTTCAGGATCGTGGCTGTACAAAAACAACATCCTCACCAACATCCCAGAACCCTGCCATCAATGGAAATACTGATTCCTGCTCAGCCAGGAAGGCAGCTCTGCCTTGGCCACACACACAGTATTACAGATAAGTTTCGTTAATTTGAAAAAAGACCCCAGAAAATAACAGTGTGATTAACTCTGTAATTGCTTCTAGAGGAAGAGCTCAACTTCTGCTGGCCTGCCTCTATTCTCTGTTTTAATGGCCCATGGTCAGAGCTGCAGCTGCAGAGCACAGGGTGGTCAGCTGAGGGAGATGCAAAAGCAGAATGCAGGGCAGGGATATTTGTCACCAACACTAAAGCTGTCCATTTTGAGGATGTCAGTGGGACACTCAGGGCCCGTGCTGAGGCCGATGCTGGGGCAGGTGCGTGCTCCCTCCCTCAGCTGCTCTCCTCAAAGCTGCTGCTGCCGCTGCAGGAGTGGAACCTCATGGTGCTCAGGGGGTCTGACACGTACCCTGAGGAGCAGAGAGAGGGGCAGTGCAGCTGGCACAGAGTGCTGTGCCCTGCAGTGCCAGCACAACAGCCTGCCCAGGCCTCCCTGGGCTCCCTGCAGCACTCACCGTTCTTGTCCACGGGTGGGCACTGGAAGCTCCTTCTCATGTCATCCAGAGACAGGCCCTGAGAATGCGGCTGCCCAGTGCTGCAATTTAAACAGGAGGTGTCAGGTTAAGAAAGGCTGATGATGGCACACCTCCAGACCATGGGAACCATTTTTTCCAGAGTGGAAGGAAAGAACAGCACCATGAGATGTCAGCCTGGGGCATGACCACAGCAGGTGAGTAAATAAAAAGCAAGAATAAGTCATGAAGTGAGACCATGACCATCAGGCATGCTGCACTCAGTGACTCTTCTCAGATAACTGCCCTCAAATACCCCCAAGTTTGGGGCTTCCCAACTGTCTCTGGATTGGCATCTTGGAAACAACTCCAGGCATCAATCCAGGGTCATTGACAGGATTTTGTCTGTCACTGCTAAAATGTTCTTGCAAATGCATTTCTCAGGCAAGGAAAGATTGTGGAATTATCTTCCAGCCATGGACCAAACCCACTGTCTTCCAAGATGTGGTTCATCCCTGATCCTAGAGATGAGAGTTGCTATGTTTGCCCTTGAAATCAGTCCTTCCAGAGGTCGGGTGTAATACCTCAGGTATTTACTTAATGATACAAGAATATAAAGCTCGTGTGTGTCCCTGCCTTAAAAAACATCAGGAGTTCTCTCTGTTCTGTAGCTGTGAAATGAGTGACACCCAGCTTTTAGGATGTACCCTGGCAGGAACAGTCCCAGCAATGCTGACTACCACAAACCTCTGTGAAGCCCTTCCTTATACAGTTGTCTCCTGCCTCTGTACCTGCTGGAAGGCTCTGGATTCTGTCCTTCTGTCTGTCCATCTGTCCCTTCCCTTCTGAGCAGGGACACTCTCACCTTTCTCCACTGCCCTCCCAATGGGTCTCTGCGATGGGCACAGCGATGGCACAGCTGCAGGGCTCTCTGGGGGTCCTGCCACGCCACCTGCCAGCAGCACAGCCCCCTGCTGCCCCCCAGGCATGCCGGGGAGCCCCGCAGAGCCGTACGCACCCCTGGGAGCAGGCGGCCAGGGCTCGGGCGTTCAGCGCGTACTCCAGCTCGAAGCGAGAGCGCAGCGCGGCCACGTGGCTGCGGCCGGGGCCACCGCGGGCCACCAGGCAGTCCGAGGACGAGGACGGCGACAGCGACCCGCTGCTGTTGCTGGAGGCTGGAGACATCAACTGGATTTCAAAAACAGAAAGGTATCGTTATGGCATGTTTACAAGTCCTTTCACATCTCTCTCCCGTAAGTTGTATCCCACTTTTCCAGCAGCTCCAAAGCCACCGCTGTCCTCAGCTGCTGTCACTGTCCCTGTCCCCACCGGCGCTCCCAGCTGCTCGCACACACACAGATCTCCCCCGCTGGGAGCCGGGTCCTCACCTCAATATTGCACAGACACTCCTCTAACTTTGTGACAACTTCTGAGAACTCCGGTCTCCCCTGTGAACACAACAGGAAAACCAGAGCTGGGTTACAAACGGACGGGGGCAGATCCGATGTGATGAGATTGACACACAGGGCAGGGATCAGCCACAGTCCCCATCTTTTCCTCTCTGAATTTCTCAGCATAGCTGTCAGTGTCAGTCTGTTTGGGATCTGATGAAATCTGCAAGTTCAGTGCTCAGCTACAACACGAAGACCTGTGTGTGCACATGAGCTTGAACTGCAATTCATCTCTTCTTCTGTAGCAACCAGATTTGAGCTAATGATGACTAGATCACAAAAACACCATCAGTAAATTATTGATAGCATTTCTAGATGCTCTGCTCTTTAGGTTGACTTTCTCTTTGCCAAGAGCAGGACCTCAGACACAGCAGCAGCCGTGAGGAGCAGTGCACAAGTTCCTGGCCATCCTCCTCCCTCCCTTGTCCAGGAGAGTTGCGCTGAATAAAACAAAATGTTTACTTCTTTACAGAACTCAGCCCCAGGCCTTATGGCAAATTCTCTGGCTCTAATTAAAGCTCAC
The DNA here is from genome assembly GCA_013398615.1 of Brachypodius melanocephalos. Lineage (NCBI taxonomy): Eukaryota > Metazoa > Chordata > Aves > Passeriformes > Pycnonotidae > Brachypodius > Brachypodius melanocephalos. The sequence continues at coordinate 18,906,207 of VZSR01000245.1, read as the reverse complement.
AAATCCAATTAGCCAATGAAAAAGGCTTCTCAGGAGATGCTGCTAATCTTCTAATCACCAGTTTGCCTTTAAAAACAGCTGCTGTCAAAAGTTTCTGGGAAACAGATGTTCAAGTACTTGATAAATAGAAACAGGGCCATGGCACATGGGAACTAGTTTTCAGCTGGGATGAGCCTTGAATGAAATTAAAGACAAATAAAAGGATATATTTTCTAATTTGGAGGCATTTCATGGCCATCCAGCAAAACCCCTACAGGTATACTCCATTTTCTGCCTCTTTTTTCTTTAAACTTGTGGAGAATTTTGACCTGTCAACACTGACTGAATCCCAGAACTCACCATTTTTCCATAACAAATGGTAGCAAAACAATTTTAGTAAAGCAAAATAGGGCCGAATAAAGAACAGTCGCAAAAAACTTTAAATAAAAATAGTTTTGGCAAGTTTTTGCTCATGTCGTGTGCAAAGTTCTGGCCATCCATGGGCTGGCTGGGCCATCATTTGGTTTACAGTTCTGTCCTGGAGCTCTAAAACACTGGCAAGATGAAGTGACATTGGAGTTGCACAGATGGGTAACAAACTGCAGAGGCATCTGAAAAAATGGTTTCTCCTTACAGGGGCTGAGTGGCTGTGGGAATGCTGACAAGACACTGGGACTGTACCCATCTCAATGCTTGCTTCAGTCAGCACTTTAATGTGACACCTGATTAATAAATTTAAAATGAATGCATGTTACATTCTGTCATTAGCCATTCCTTACAAAAATCTGAGAGCATCAAGGAATTTTCTACTCGTTCTATAATAGCTCAGGTCATAATCAGCATTATGGGATTAATTAAGTTTTGTTGAAAGGCTAAATGTTAATTTATTTTCCTTCTCAATTAATCAACTCTCCTGTATTTCCTGACACACCCCATTATCTGCCTTGGGCGTGTTCTGCAGTGACCCTTCCCCCAGAAACTGTGATTTTGGGGGTGTCAGGCAGAGCAATGTGCCCGTTTTCCCTGTGCCAGGGCCACTCACCTCAGGACAGGCGTTCCAGCCCCTCATCAGCAGGGCAGAGATGGGCTTGGGGATGGAGTAGCCGATGGGAGGGCGGATGTGGTGATACGCCATGTCAGCTGCTGCTGCTGCTGCACGGGATGGGCAGAGACTCCTGTCAGCACCCAGGGACACCAGCGCCAGGAAACACCTCTACTCACTGCTGGGACACCTGCCAGCACCCACAGGAACACCCACAGGAACAAGGAACACCCACAGGAACAAGGAACACCCACAGGAACCAGGGACACCAACCCAGGAAACACACACAGAAGCACCCCCAGGAGCCAGGAACACCAACCCAGGAAACACCCCTACCCACTGCTGAGACACTTGTCAGCACCCACAGGAACACCCACAGGACCCAGGAACAGCCATCAGCACCCAGGAACACCCATCAGCACCCAGTCACCCTGATCCCAGGAACACCCCTGCCCACTGCCGAGACACCCAGCAGATATGGAAACCTACTGCTGAGCCATCCAGCCAATGAATAAAGGAGGTTGGGTGCAGGCTGGAGGCTAAAGGAGGCTTTTGCTGTCAGACCAAGGGCAGACTGAGACGCCCATGGCCACAGGCCCACCTCTGCTCACAGGTCAGACAGCAGGAAGGGTCTCAGTGGCAGAGGGGGCTCAATCCTCCCTCCTTACCTGTGCTGGCTCTGACCACGTCCTGCAGCACTCATGACCTCTAACAACTCTTGTCAGACATCCAGGGGTCACAATCTCAGGAATGCAAAGTGCAGCCCTGGAAATGCTGCTCTGCTGTTGTACAGCTCCCTTCCTCCCCCAGTTTGTGGATGCTGCCCTGAGGCACACCAAGGAGATGTACCAAGGAACAGTTTTGCAATCCCAACAATCATGTGAGAGACAGACATCCGGTAGTCAGTGTCCTGTTCCTAGTCCTAGACCTGGATAGGATGGCTCTGTGCTTTCCACCAAACACAGCATCTTAGCACTTAATAACACACTTCAGTAAGATATTGGTTAAAATCACACAGTGTAACTGCTTCTCGAGTTCAGAGAAATTTAAAGTGCGAATTCATTGAGCATGTTACCTGGTTTCAGGTGAGCAAATGGAATTTCCCCTGTTAAGAGCTCCCAGAGGCACAGAGCGTAGCTGAAGACGTCGGCTTTGATGGTGTACCTGGTGCACTGAGTGAACACCTCAGGGGCCATCCAGCGCAGGTTCTGCCCCCCAGGACACAGCAAACACACATCAGCAGTGTTGGCTTCCTCACACAAGCACCCATTCCTGTATTTGTACCTTTGTTTCCCTTTGTTTCCTTATTTCCTGCCTCCATCACTCCATGAAATAATCGGCAATCTGCCAGGAAGAACTTTCAGCTGGCTTGTGAGGTGTGGTCAGTGTGTTACTGTGCATGGTGTGTAACTGCATGAGCTTGGTCTCAGCTCCACAAAGCCAGGCTGAGCTGGCTTTGAACATCACAGCAGGGTGAGAACAAAGATAAAACCCCAGGCTCAAGGTCTGGAGACCACACTACACGGTGTGACAGATACATGCATATCTGCTGTATAATGGGAATTAACTACTGCTCCAGCTGGCAGAAGTAAAGCTGACGATGACTGCACTGGACTGGGCCCTGCTTTCTTGGGGTCTTGCTACTCCCTGCAGACCCCCAGTTCTGAGGCTGCCTCACAAGTGACTCGTCTCTCCCTGGGGTGACGGGTTCAGGGTGGAATTTTGGAGTCCTTGTGCTCCTTACTCTCCACCCACAGAGTGAGTGCCACTACAAGTGTTAAAGAGCTGGTTGCCAAGGCCTGGGGTAGCACCAGCTATCCTTTGGCACTGCCCACTCCATTCCCTCCATCACCCATCCCACCCCACATCAATAGCTGGGATGGAGTGGCACACAGGACACATCTGGGCTCAAACCCATGAAGACAACAACTGTCTTGTAAATCTGACTGAGCAACGGGCTATTGTGAAGAAAAGAACTGTGAAATAAGGGAACCAGTGCTGAGTAACCAATTCCCTGTTAGAAAAAGGAACCACCTGCCAACAGCATGTGAGTGGGGAAGAGGGGATTAAAAATAACTCTTTAGTAAGGAATTGGAGCAATAGGACTCCAAAGACAGCCTTATAAAGCATTGTTTTCTGCTGCAGATGTTATATATCCCCTCACCTCTGCTATTAAAGACAGAGGAAAAAAATTAAACCAAGACAGAGAAACACTGAGAGAGATTAAATACTACACCAGTCCATCTTTTCCAACAAATGTTATTTCCAATGTCTTCTTCTCCTAAAGTGTGTTTGCCTGTATGTTTGATATTAATTATGTGGAACAAAAAAAGAAACAAACCCCAGGTTGTTTTGTCATGTTGTCTTCATCCAGGGATTGCAGAAATCGAGATTCTGAGACAGAGCAAGAAAAAGAATTACTCTCAGGCCAATACAGACCCACACCTTATTATACAGAAGTCCTACCTTAAGTACAGTTCCACAGGACCCTTTCAGTAAGCACATGTTTAGTTTTAGAGGATTTGGGGTTAACTTATAAGTGTTTCATAAAAACTCCTTACCTCCAAAATCAGCAACTACTGCATGACCATCCTCATACAGGAGAATATTGTGACTGGGGAAAAAGAAAACTACAGGTAATTGTTTGATAGTGTCTTAAAGATGGTGAAAATGTTGTAGTTTTTGGGTCATAGCTAAACATTTGAGTTCAAGTCACCTCCTTGGGTAGCTAAATGTTTATTATCTCATATTTATCGTTAGAAGGTACACATCACCCCTGAGAGGGCAAAGCAACCTTTGATTGATTTGTGTGCAACAAATCCAGGGAGAGACTTTAGAAATCAGCAACAAAAACACACGGTTTCAAACAACATGGAAACTCAGGGAAAGACCCACAAGCTGCTTTAGCTAGGTCACAAGGTTCCAGTACCTCTGGAGATAAAGGCTTCCCTGCCCTCACGGCACAGGGCTGTGGAAGGGCTGAGCAAATCACAACATCCAAGTGCAGCAATGTGGACACAACAAAGCTCTCAGGATATTTATGAAACGCTGACTGAGCCAAGAAAATTCAGAAGAGTGAAAAGTGTTTGAAAAACTGAAATGAAAAAGTTGGCAAGAGTTTACATGAGGAGGGAAAATGGAAGTAATATTGATGGCCTCAAAACAAAGCACAACTTGCTCATATTAGAGCTGCAGATACAAACAAGAACAGTCAAGTGATGAACACAAATTTTACCAGATAACAGTTCTAGGACAGAAAAAATTTAAGCTCTCCCAAGCAGGACTCCTACAAATCACTCTCTTCAAGATTTCCACCTTCACCTAAGCCCAGCCCTTGGGATGATAAATTTAGTCATAAAAATGTAACCAAGACTCTTGATTTATGTTCAATCTGATTTTAGCTCTCATTTGTTCTTTCCATCAAAATATTGATGTAATTTTAGTATGGCATGTGGAATTGTTCTGAGACCCACACCATATGCCAAATGAAAATATGAATCACACACAAGGCTGAACCAGAGAGACTCCTGAAGGCTGAGCCCCAGGCTGGGTGTAGGTACACAAACCTTACAAAGCTACAAACTTTGCTGTGGCCTTTGCTCAAATTTGGCTTCTGTCAGTAGGGACAAAAATTATCACCATGTCTCAATGTGAATAAACTGCACTGAGCCCTAGATTCAACTTCAATCTATTCCAGGATTGTGTAGACTTGAATAAATCCAACTTGACAAGTCAAGACATAATCAAGACCTAGGCTGACAGTTTTTGTGGAGAAGCAGAGAAATCAATTGAAATTCCCTTTCTCCTCGTGGCATGCATCAGCCTTTCACAGAATCCCAGAATCTCTGAGAGTGGAAAATAAATCTCCAAGACCTCCAAGATCATGGAGTCCAACCTGTGACCAATCCCCACCTTGTCCCCAGTGCAGAGCACGGCGTGCCACCTCCAGCTGTTCCTTGGACAACTCCACCACTGCCCTGGGCAGCCTCTTCCAATGCCTGACCACCCTTTCAGGGAAGAAATTCTCCCTGATGCCCAACTTGAACCTCCCCGGTCCAGGATCTGACAAACAGTGCTGAAATGCTCATCTTGGTGCATTGATGGGCAAATCTGAGAGCAGGAAGCAGGTTCTGGGGTGGGTTGGTCGGTCTGGTACCTCCAGGGAACACCACAGTTACTGATTTTTCAAATGAAAAATACACCTCACAGAAATAAGGCTTGGAAGGTACACATCTTAAAAATGCTGTAATTGCCTCAGTGGCACTTGAAAACTTGAAAACCTCAGGTGAAACAGGTACTCTTAAGCTTGTTTTGAGAAATAGAGCAAGAAAAATCCAAGCTGAACTGAGCTGGCAGAAGCCCGAGTCCAGCAGAATCAGAAATTAATTGTCTTCTGTTAAGGTCACAGAGGGATCGCAATAGTGAGAGCAGGCATTGTTCTCTTCATGAAGGAAGAAAAGGAGATAAGAACGAGGAGTGTGCAATCATCCTGGCTTTGTGAAAGGATGTGGTTCTGGGGTCTGCCAGGCACGGAGGCTTCTCTCTCCCATGGCAAGTGAGGCTCAGCGTGTCCCTTTCCCAGAGATTTGGGCCATTAAAAGATCCCTCTGCCTTTCACATGCTGTGGGTGTAATGAAAAGCAGTGGATATTTTAAGATTTCACAAGGGATATTTCAACAAAGAGGAGTCGCAGGCTCCATCCCCATTAGCACCAGGCTGCCATCCTCGCCTTCATCTCCCTCCCCAAGCAGCTCTCAGAAGTGTTCACGGATAGTTAAGAGTCATCAAAAGCAGGTCACTCGCTCAAAGGCTTCCTCCAGCCATGTTCAGCTGCTATGGCTTACATTAAATGGATACTAAAATGGTCTCTCTTTTATTAAAGTGCTATAATCATCGTGGCTGCCATCCCTCACCACAGTGTAAGTAGTAATAAGTTGATGCATGTCACCATTTCTGATGGCTGTCAGAAGTGAAAAGCAAAATAAAACTCCCAATTATTCTTCAAATGGAAGGATAACCCCTTTTCCAGGATAGAGACATGAAAGATTAATTTTCTTCTCTATTCTGTCAAGCTATATTGCAGGTTTATTTAGTGCATTATGTGCAGTGCATTAGATTTCAGAACTCACAAAGGTGGCTATGAATTATGTGAAAATTTAAGGTAAAATATACGAGGCTCCTGTGAAGCCACTGGCAAAACTTTACATGGAATTTTACTCTTGGTCTTTCTCTTAAGCTGTTGCAAAGATTTTTATCTGGTAATTGTGCCTGTGGGTTGGCTGGGACTCATGCTGCAAACACGACTCCTGCTCTTGCGCTAAACTCTGAGAAGCTGAGCTCTCTCAGCAGCACACATCAATGGCACCAACAACCCTAGAGCACATTATCTTCTGACCCTCACAAATACCATCTGTACCAGTTCTGTGGGGCTTCCTGGATGTCTAGGAAGACACTGCTCTGGGTTTTCTTTTGTGGAAATCATGATTTAAAACCCTTCAGTGCAGAACTGTTCCTCTAATGGCCACCAAGGCACGGAGCTGCAGTGTGAGGTCTGATCTTGCTGCCCTGGAGCAGTTCCACAGGCTGCAGAGTCAGGCACAGGGCTCCTGGCTCATGCCACTGCCTCAGGAGCAAGGCTCTCCCTCGGAAAAACACAGGTGTGTGGCCTGGAAGGGCTGGGGAGGGATGCAGAACGTGGAGGAGGCTCAGAGGATAGTGGAGGATGCTATTCCAGAGTGCCTGCTGCTCTCAAGGGCTGACAGAACTAAGGACCATGCTTTGGCTTTAGCAAAAGGATCATTTTCATCTCCAATCCTGCAACAAGGGTAGCTCAGGTATTTCCTCCCCTGTTGCTGAAACATGCACAAGACTGAAACAGAAAGAACAGGCTTTCCCCTCCATAACTGGAACAGAAAGAAGAGACTTTCCCCTCCCTAGCTGGAATATAAAGAACAAGCTTTTCCATAGCTAGAACAGAAAGAACAGGCTTTTCCATAGCTAGAACAGAAAGAACAGGCTTTTCCCTCCACAGCTGGAATATAAAGAACAAGCTTTTCCCTCCATAGCTAGAACAGAAAGAACAGGCTTTTCCCTCCACAGCTGGAATAAAAAGAACAGGCTTTTCCATAGGTGGAACAGAGAGAACAGACTTTTCCCTGTGGATACCAAGGACACAGTGTTCCCATTGGGATACCACCAAAGAGATGGAGGAGTCCCAGTTCCGTGCCAGATCTCACCTTCCCGAGAGGGGCAATTAGAGCTGCTGGTAGCTGTAACAAAGGACCAAGCAAACCAAGAAACACCGAACTCAATGACTATAGGGAAATATTTACAGTAAGAGAGACAAAGCAAAGGGACCGAGATGAAGTGAGGAGGGAATGTGACCACGTGCTCTTTGGCAGCAGGTGTTAGGCTGAAACTGAGCATTGGAAAACACAAATTCATAAAAACAAACAGATGCAGGTAAACACTATCAGCGACTGCAGCCTTCAAGGACAATCACAGTTCAGCAGTTGTGACTTGTAGGGGTTTCTATAAAACCTCTGAGATTATTTTCAATTGGGTGCTAATGAGACACTGGGGTTGCAGGAGACTGCAGGGTGTCCCTGTGGCTTCGAGCTTTCAGGTTGCCTAAATTTTTAGGTTAAAGACAGAAACTGACCTGTTCAAATCCCGATGTATGATGGGCTGTGTGAGATTGTGGAGGTACTCCATGCCTTTGGCCACATCTACAGCAATGATTAATTTAGACTGCAGATCAAGAATTCTGTATTTTGTAAAAAAAGAGAAAAAAAATTACTTGAAGTTAATAGACAGTTGAAAATAATTCTTATCTGCAAATCATGGAACATTTAAAATTGTTTTACATACAAAATGTTACATGATCTATGTAGTTAATATACTGTAAAATAATGCCAATAACAACTCTGTGATTTATTATTTATTAAATAATTAAATAATTAATCAAATAATTAAATAATTAAATTTATTAATTTCCCTTGTACACTCAATAAACTGAACCAAAGCTCAGTATTCTCTAATGTGTTCCTTTCTCTGTTGTCCCATGCTGGCATGAGTATTTACATCAGCACAGATTCCCTGCTTTTCCAAATTCTGTGAGCAGGTGGATGAGGGCGATACCTCTTCTGCTCGTGGAGCAGGGAGAAGAGCGATCCCCCGGAGATGTACTGGGTGACAATGGCAAACTGGCTGGGGTCATCCAGGCAGGCTCCCACGAACTGGATGACACAGGGGTGGTTCAGGCGGCAGAGGATGGAAACCTCACGGCAGAACATGTCCACGTCGGACTTGGAGCAGTAGGTGTTGGCTCGGTAACTTACAGTGCACAGGAGAGCAAGCAGAAGGAAAAGGTGTCATAAAATATGGGCTTCTGAAACCCTTCAAACTAGGTCAAGAGGGATGGAAAAGCCTGACAAACTTACCGTTTGATGGCAACAATTTTATTTCTGCATCGTCCCTTATAGACTTTTCCAAAAGACCCTGAAATGGTTTAAAACAAATAAGCTCAAATATGTTTGTTAGGAACATTTGAAGTGAATTCCCTTTCACTGCTGGTACCTGAGCCGATAATTTCGTGGAACTCTATCTCAGAGAGCTGGAGGTGGAAGTGTGATGGCAAACCAGCACGGAGGAGCAGCACATCGGCCTTTTCTGCAAGAGAAACACCCATCCACGGGTGAAACGTGGGCAAGGAGGGCACCAAGCAAAAAGCACTGAACTTGCACTGGGAAAGCTGAATTTTCCCTGTACATTGACTGCCAATCCTGCTCCCTGGCACAGCAAAGCCCAGGGCCAGACACATCCTTGCAGTGCCAAGGTTGCCTTGTTGTTGGCACCTGTCAGCCACGAGCACTGTCCCACATTCCCAAACCCTGTGTGCCATGGGATGGCAGCACAGAATTCCTTACAGGGAGAATGAATTCCTTCCTTCTGCGCAGCCAGTGCTCACTGCTGCTGCTGCTATTCCAGAGCCTCTTGGTGACATGTGGAATCTAAACTTTGCAACTAAACCACGTTGTCAAATGTCTCCATCAGTTTAGTTTATGACTATAAAGTTTATCAGAATATTTCTGAACAGAGAATTTTGATGCTGCTATGTAAAGGATGTAAGGATGTGATTATATCCAGAGTAAGCACTTAAAGTGGAAAATTGAAAGTACCACCAAAAAAAAAAAAAAAAAAAGAGAGAGAGAGAAAATATCTTAAAATACCTTCGAATATTTATCTGAATGTTTCAGCTGTATTTGCTTCAGAGTAAGACAAATTATTTTTGGACAGAATTTTTCTTATAAGAATAATTCGGGCATTTCACAGCGTGATTTAAATGATATTTATTTGCATTTATGGGGAAGTGGGTATTTCATTAGTGCTATTTCACATGGCAGCCCTTTCCCCAAAAATATAAAGAAACATATTTTTAAAGGTGAATGAAAACAGGGCAAATACAGGAATTGTCATTATATTGAGCAACAAAACTAAGAATATTGTTTGCTAAAATTAACCCAGGGAAATGGAACAAAGTACCATAAAAAGTCCAGGAATAATGACTCCTGTGTAGGATGTTCAGGCTGACAAAACATTGGATAAAAGGACCACCAAAGTTCACATTTTCCCTTGCCACTGCACATACCTTTTGTCATGCTTTTAATCTTCCCTAGAGGGGATGGCACTGACACGTAGGAACCGTCTGGAATAAAGAACAGGGTGAAATGATGGAGTTCAACGACAACATAAGTGATGGTGCTGATAAATTAATGAGTCAATGATGCCAGAAAGAATTAATACTGAAGGGTGAGAGTTCAGACAAACACACCAACACATCAGATGGGAGCTGGCCTAGCTGGGATACAGCTCATTGTCCTCACAGCACCAGGCACAGCACACTGGGCTGCTCTATGGCTGCAGCCTCAGAAGGAATCTGTGTATGGCCAGAAAATGGTGAGTCCCACGACAATGATTTCATTTGTGCCAGAGAGGACTGACCCAAAGCTCCCTGACACGGGTGGAGCACTTCCAGAGATTTCAGCAGTCTGAAAAAAATGCTCAGCCCATACCTCCTCCAGGCTGGGAGTATTCATTGCAGGGGGATTCGTCCTGAGGTCTCTTGTAGTGCTTCAGGAGGGTCACAATTGCATCATGACCTAGGAAAGAAAGAGGAAATACAAGGATTTGCAGGTAACTCAAAAGACCTTTTCTTTTTTTAATTTTAAAAAATGTATTTATACAAAATCAGGGGATTTAAAAAAAAAAGTAAAATGTGTCTGTAAAATGTGCAAAGACGTGGTGATGCTAATCTAAATCTACTATGATTCTTAATTGTAGGAATATGGGAAATTTCAGCCAGTGAAAACAAGCATGTTACTTTCATGAGTCCACCTACCCCTAAAATGCAAGATATGGCAAAGGAAAACCCTGCTGCAGAAATCCTGCAATGGAAGTTGACAATAGTCCTCAGTGGGCCTGACAAGGAAAACCAGTGCCTGTAAATATTCTTTTTGTAGTACTAACCCAGAGAAGTCTGTACACCTATGGCTGTAGATGGAATCTGCACTTGTCCCTGCCCCTTGCAAGGCACCAGCTGGCAGTGGGGCTATCTGCTCCAGTGTTTGATGCACAAAACTCTGCCTGGCAGCATTTAGAATTCTTTCCTAAACCTTTCCAAGATGAGTTTTCCTTCGGTAATTTCGTATGTATTATTTTGCCAATTATCAGATTTTGAAAATCCTTGCAAACTCGTAGTTTTAATATATTACAGTCACTCTCACAATAAAAAGCACTGCAGGGGAATGTGCCAGAAGCTGCAGACTCAGAAACCAGATGGGAGCTGCTCCCAGCCTGTACATGCAGGACAGTACAACTGAACCATGGAAGATGCCTCACTCTGATCCATATTTGCAGGAATTCAGGATTACTGACTGATTCATCATTCCTCAAAATGTTCAGCAATAAAATGAGAACTCATGTGCATGCCAGAGAACAGCCCTTGCTGCACAGGCTTGTTTCCTGTTTAGAAGTACAGAAATGCTTCTCTTTTTGGGTTTGTGCTGGATTAAACTGGTGTTTAACAGAGATCTGAGATGACAAATTGAAGGGCAGGAGTTTGTAACCCTTGGTGCATTCCCTGGGGAGCAGATGGTGGGAGCTCTGCCTGCAGGCACTGGCAGGTGATTTTGCAGCGTTATCTCCTTCCCGTGCTGCCCTCTCCTTCCTGCAGAGCTTCTGTGGGTTTTGTAGCAGAAACTAGAAAATTGAAATACCTTTCTCATAAGCCCACATCAAGCAGGTCTGCTCATCCTTTTCTCCACTGGACCTGCTGGGATCACAAGCTACAAGATTCATATCAGCTCCGTTATCCAGCAAGAACTGCACAAGGCGAATGTGGCCATGGTAGCAAGCACAGTGCAACCCTGGAACATCAGAGAAGAGTGGGGAGCACAGCTGTCAGAACATGGCAATGGGACTGCAGCAACAACTGTAAAGTGCAAATTGATCTCCTCGATAAATAAATACGTTGTCAAAAAAAAATACCTGAGGCAAGAAGTGAAAATTAAACATTACGGCTGCAGGAAGCAATCTACTGCCTCTGCACAATGTGGCACCATTTACTCTGCCACCTGCAAACCACATTTAACAACTCTGTATGTGAGAAAAAGCAAGCAGAAACAAAGGCAGCTCTGTGTAGTGGGGACAGAAAGGTGTGCAGCCCTTCAGACACTGCATTCCAGAAGCCCATCTCTCTGCACAATAATTTCTAACACCACTTAGAGCCTCAATATGGGAGGAACAGTTTACACCAGGTTTTGTTACTCATATACACCCTAATGAGTCTGATACATGCTCACTGAAGTCTTATCACTTCTATGCCTCCTGTAAAAATATCTCAAGAAAGCTGTGCTCTGTCTGAAAGGTACTCAGGTGCTGGAATAACCCTGGAAATCCTGATGGTGTGTGGCTTCCCAGTATTTTGGTGCTGGTACATGCCCTCATACACAGTGAATATGATGGTGTTACCTGTGTGCCCATCTCTCCCCTGATGGTTGATGCTTACGACGTTCTGGTCAAGAAGAAACTTGACAAGTTCTATGTTCTTTCCATAGGTGCAAGCACTGCAGATGTAAAGGGAGTGGTGAGTGCTACAGTCCACAAAAGAAACACTTTGGGTAGCCAAAAATTTACAAAGAATTACACAGAGATAAAAATGCAGTAAGAAAGGATCATTAGAAATGTGCAAATGTATGTTTAATCCACCAGAGCATATTAATTTTTACTGTTTCAGTAACATTCTAATTGTTGCTGAATCACCTAATTTTGCACCCTTGTGCAAACAGTCTGTGTTGCAAAGTGCCTCTTAAACAGCCCTGTACAAAATTGCAGCATGCCAACCAAACCATGTTCTGCCCCTGGTTTCTCATTCAGAGTACCTGGCCACAGCAGACGTCCGGGTGGAACAAGCTCTGACCTCAGCTCCCAAACTGGGCAAGGAGAGGAACCAGCTGCTGGTGAACCTGATTTTCACTGCCTGGTTTCCTGCCTCTTACTTCACGTCCTGTCACGTATCTCATGACACAAACTCACCCTCCCTGTGCAGCTCCCTGCTCGTTCTGCCCCTCACCTGGCTGCTGGTGAGACATTTGGAATTTTGGGTGTCGTGCTGCATGCACGTCTAAGTGGAGCTCTACTGATTATGGCATTTGAATGCCTCACCTGTGGAAAGCTGTTTCACTGAATATATTTTCTTTGGCGAGACTTTCTGTTCCTGAGAGCTGGATTATTTCCTTGACAACTTCAAACTTCCCACTGTAGCAGGCACTGAGGAGGAAGCCAGTACAGAGCTGTTAGCAAAACAAAGCCTCAAAGCCTTCCCCGAGCCCCAGACCTGCCCCGGGGCACTCACAGGTGCAGGGGGGTGTCTCCATAGATATTCACCACGTGGGGCTGCACCTCGAAGCTGCTCTGCAGTAAGAACTTCACGATGTCGTGGTGCCCAAATCGAGAGCAGAAGTGCAGAGGCACGTGATCCTCGTTGTCCTGAGCGTTCACTGCCGGTTCAGCCAGAAAGAGACCACAGAAAGGGTTTTATCCTTAACACAGTGTGTCTGGGATTGTTTTGGATGTTTAGCAGAATTTTAGGTGTTGTGTCTATACATTTTGAAACCTCCAGGAAAGATATTTGTGGATGTATTTGGGTTGGATTGAAATTTCTGTGATCTTTTGCACATCAAACCCACATTGCTCTGTGCCATCTGCAGTGCACTGTCGAGATGATTTTCTGAACTTGGGGCATGACTGGTTTCTTCCAGCCTCAAACTTATTGAGTCTTTTGACTAAGCTTTCCATGAAGGAATTGTGAGTTATAAATGACCTTTTAAAAGAGCAATTTTGAAGCAAAGGCAAGATAATAACAACTTCGACTGGGAACGTCCAGGCAGCACAGAACTGCTGGCATCTAGCAGCAGCAGCAAAATATTCCAAGGGCAGTTGCCCAGAGTGTCCCTGGGGGGATCTGCAGATGGGAATGTTGGAGCCTGGCAGCTGTGGTGGAGCACACCCATGCCAGGAGCCTGCTGCCTGCTCTCTGGACAGGCAATCTCTGCAGCTTTGGGCTGACGACTCACATTACCTTAAAAGAAACAGTTCAAGTTTGTGACCCCAATTACTGGTCTTCACTGAACAGTGCCAAATTCATTCAGGTTTTTTCCTCAATTCCTTTCATTCCTGGGCACTAAAGACTTTTCCTCTGCTGCTGCATTTACGGCAAGTTTCAAAGTGTGCTACTTTAAGAGCAAAAGGCTTCCCGCTTCCCGCTCCTTTTGCTGTTTTTCTGTGCTGAAGATTCTGAGTTTAAAGGAAAGGACCTGAAACGGTGCCCCAGATTCTTTCCTTTTGGAATAAACTCTCTAACAGAGAGCAAACCTCCCACTGCCTTGTCATGATGAGAGAACATCTCTTTTCCCCCCTTTATTCTGGTTATATCAGCTCAGTGCACACACGGAGGCTGAAACACCCTGAGCTCGCTGCTGAGAACAGCAGGCACAGACCTGGCCATGCTGCTCCCCTCCATGCCTTTTTTACTGCATGAGGAGGATGTGTGACTGCAGGCAGGACTCACAGAGAACATGATAAATCGATCTATTAAAGAGCAGTGCGTTTCCAAGCAATGTACTGTTACTTTCCAAAAAAACATTTCTCACACAACGCCCAAAGTGTGCTGAGAGACTTTTGTGTCTGTCCAGCCCATCAAGTCTTCACACAGGAAATTCCTCAGACAGAAAATGGCCCAGAGTGAAGAGCGGGAAGCTCATGGAGCATAATAAACCATGTGCAAAAAAATCCCCTTTTCTGTGGAATTTTGACCTCCATATGAATTATTTTAAATGACTTGCTGCATAATTCTGACTTAAAGCCCTTCTCTTTTACCTCATTCAGTAGTTCTCTGTGCATTTGAGTCACTTTGACTACAGATCTCCACCACATGGCCACATGTTCCCTGCCTGGATCAATGTATAAATAATGAGCCCACCTCTGTATATTAATCCTAATTTTGTTTTCTGCCCGTTTTCCAAATCTACCTTATTACTGAAAATAGAGTAAATGTGAGATGACAAACCAGCATAGTCAACCAAGGAAAACTCTCCAGCTGCTGTTTTCTTGTTTCGGTTGTCCAAGGATGATACACAGACACACATACAAAGAGTATGTGTTAGGAAGACTCTGTCTAGAAAACACAGTCTTAAAGATGGTTTTTAAATATCTTTTCTTACCATCAGCTTTGCTTCCCTCTTCCATCAAAAGCTTTGTGATATTGAGAAAGCCTTTGGCAGCAGCCAGATGGAGAGGTCTGTCCCCAACTTCACCACTCGCGTTCACGTCAGCTCCAAACTTCAGTAAGAGGTGGGTTACCTAAATATTTAATTAAGGTTAATTAAAACATCACACGAAAATAAAACTTTGACAAAACCAGATTCAATATTGGGTGATACTATATGTGAGCATCTCTGTAAAGTTAAATCATCGAGAAAAGATTCAATAGAAAACTCATTTTTAAGTTACACACCTATAAAGATACTAAAATTCTCAAAATCAAGCGAAGACCCATTCTGATAAACATTCTCTATGGTGAATGGAGACCAGACCCGTTTGTCTGAATGATCCATCAGCACAACAAAGGACCCTCTGTGGCCCAGGGCAGGGGTGGCAGGGTGGCCCTGGTTACCTGCTGGTGGCCGTAGTAGGCAGCGATGTGCAGCGGGGTGAAGAACACGGCGTCCTGCACATTCACAAAGGCCCCGTGCTGCAGCAGAATATCCACAGCCTGCCAGGAAAGCACCGCGACACGCTGGTTACAGGCACTGTGTATGTATGAAATGTGCTCAGCTGGTGACACAGGACTTTCAAACCTCATGCCTCCACTTTAAAGAAAGTCAAACAGCCCCAGAAAAACGAGTTATAAAGGTGCAGAGCTGTACACAGCATGTAAAAGTGATTAACTTACAGTACTTGAGTTGAACACTGAATGTCACTGATGCTTTATAAATGAGCCTGAAAATCGGTGTGCCACTAAAGAAAATGGATTTGTGAAGTAAGAGGCACGGAAATGGCTGCATATCCTCGGAACAACCTTTAATTTTCTTTTAGCCATTAGGAACAAAGAGCTGTAAACATATCACAGTTTTTAGAAGGGAAAAAGACGCACAAAATGAAAGATCCTTTTAAATTCAAATGTGTGAAGGTAAATTCTCAAACATGGAAAGATTTCTTTGTATTTTAGAAGATAAGAGCTCTTTGGCTTCAATAAATAACCCTAAGTGTTTTCTTTCAAATTTCTGCTTTTTTTTTGTCCTGCAGGAGGGCCATGTGTTTCTGCAAAGCTATGAACTCTCAAGAAATGCCTTGCTGCACAGCTGCCCAAATAAATGAAACCACTTTGGGTTCCACACTGAGAGCTGCTTGTTCTTCTGAAGCACGAGGGAGTTTGGGGCACACCAGGGGCTTGGGCTGGGGATTGCTCCAAAAGTTCTGCACATCAGTATGATGGATGCAAAGTTTTGAATGTCATGATGATGGAAGACACTGGACCCCAGATCTCAGAGTCCAGGGAGGAACGGGGACTGCAGGGCTGAGCAGGGTGGGGCTGTGGCAGCTCCTGCACCCAGCTGCTCTCACCAGTGCCTGCCCACGGGGAGCCCCTGGAGGATGCCACCCAGTGCCAGCTGTAGGGATGCTCTCTGTCTGTCACCTGCCCTCTCAGCTGGGAGCCCCAAACCATGGCAAACGTGCAGCAGCAAGGACACTCAGTTCAATCGTGGAACTCTCCAGTGCTCAGAGAACACAAACTCTTCCAGTCGGTGTACAGCAATTGGTTCTTTACACAGTTTCAATCATTCTTTTTTCATAGTATGGCCTGAAGACATTTTCTGCATCAAGTCTGTGCCCTGAAGTGTAACTATGACCATTTCCCATTAGTTTTAACCATTTTTCTACGGCACCAGCTATGATTTCCCCTGGAGGCAGCACTTCAGGGCCAAGCCTAATTTTTGCCATGGGTAGAGGTTCTGCACCCTCCCTGGAATGCTCTCAGTGCTGTGTCACTGTCTCTGTGACCCCCTTGCCCCCTTTATGTACAGTCAGAATTTCCCTTGCTAAATGTCACATGTGTTGGCATCCTTTTGCTGTGGACCCTTTTACTGCCAATCTCAAAAAAGCATTTCACTACATAATAAAAACCTTCAGAAGGATCCCCTGGGATCTTTGGAGAAGCTGCTGGCTCCTCTATCAGCTGTAAGACAGCTCAGCAACAGGCACTCACAGCATGGGTGGGAATATGCTCAGGCAGTAAATAAAGAACACACTCAATTATTTAGTTAACATAACTGAGTCCCTCCACTGTGTTTGCCATGTCTGGCCAATTTTCAATATCTTGGTGAGCCAGAAGTGGGAACACAAAGCCAGCCAGCCAGGGATTTAATGGTTTGATGGCTTTCAAATGATTTGTCTAAGATGTTTTTCAGCAAACTACCATGATAAAACTGAAGTTGTAGCTGTTGTCTCTGAAAAGAGATGTTTGGGCCTGTAGCTTTTACACTAATATGACTGGAATTTCTTTGGATCAGCCTGATTTTAATTTAGCCATGAACTGTGAGGCTGTAACACATTCAGGGACGTGACCATAACATCAATTCTCCTTAAACTCTTTGGGAGCTGGAATTCAAAATTTAGATTCATCTAGAGGCTTTCAAGGCAGATCTCCATGATGAAAAAACTGTGTTGAGTGATGTGGATGCGTCCCTGATGATGAACATAAAGCTAGATGGGTTTTGACACATTTTCCAGGCTGTAGCATTGGCAGCCGTGCTTGCTGCTTTGTGATCTCCTGATAAATAGAATTTTGTGTGCTGTACTAAGCAAACTCCACTCAAGTGTAAATGATGAGAGGGGTACAGAGACAGGCTTGATATTCTCTCAGACAAGATGTCTTTCTAGGAAAGAAGAAAGGAGTCTTAGAAAGCACTGAAAGCTGTCAGAGGCATCACAAGTAAGAGGTTATGCTGGAGGGATGTGCAAGGATAGAAATACTTCAGAAACTAAGGAGAAAAAAGAGAGAGATTTTTATCCTCAGGAGACAGACAGTGAGTGCAGGTGAAGCTTGTAACCCAGGGGACATTCCCAGGCTGCAGAGAAAGCAGCTGGGTGGGCTGGTCAAAGGCAGCCAGCAGCCTCCCAGTGGGGCTCACACCAGCACAGCCTGCAGAACAAGGGGGAATAACTCTTCCCTTCTCCTTGTACAGACCCAACCCATCCTTATAAGGGGGCGGTTTGAAAAAATTATTCCCTGTTTCCATAAATATTGATGAAATTGTGGACAAAACAAGCTACTTTATCTGGCAGAGGAACTTCTAAGCTGACTGAAAATTCTACAGCTACGTAAAGAAGGAAAGCAAGAGCTTGGACTATAAATGCTTGGATCCCAGAGCAGCAGATGGACCAAATGAGTTATATGGAGTCCCACACCATTCAGGGAGATACTTCTGATACAGAGCTGATCGTTCCCAAGGAAGAAATAAGGAACTTTTCAATACTACCAACAGTTTATTTCTTCTTGAGTTAACAGACTGATCCTTGTTGGGTTGTGAGCACCATAACCTGCCCATAACCTCAGCAGGAGCTCAGGACATGGGAGTAAGAGCAGGTCTGCCTTTGGCATTTACAGCAAAAGGCCCAGATGTTTTAGAAATTGCCTCAAGCCCCAGAGTGCTCAGAGAAGACCACTTTGTACTGTCCACAGAGGAGACATTAAACATCTGTTAATGAGACCATCCCAGAGTCAGGGCTCAGGTTAACAGCTCCACCATTAGAACTATTAGAATCAAAGAATCATCAAGACCTATCAAAAGACCTCCAAGACCTATCAAACCCAACCTTTGATCTGTGTCCTTTGTGCATGTTTGTTCAGTGTAAAAACATACGCACGAATGTGATTTTCCAAAAGCGCAGAAAAAATTTAAACAAAACCCAGCCGTACTCAACCAGTTCTGAATCTTGTTTTGAAAGACACACAATATAAAATGTAAACCAGAATGACCCACCGATATGAGCCCTCCCCTGTTTGAGCCCTGCCCAGCCAGAGACGGACAGACAGACAGACAGACAGACGGACAGACAGACGGACGGACAGACCTGGTGGTGGCCGGCGATGGAGGCGACGTGCAGGGCGGTCAGCGCTCCGTAGCCCACCTGCTGGATGTCAGCCCCGCCGTGCAGCAGCGCCGTCAGCAGCTCCGCATTGTCCTGCGGGTACGGATTGAAGCCTGCACTGCGGGACACGGCTGTCACAGCTGCAGGGAGAGCTCCAGCCCTGTGACACCGCGACACCCCTGGCTGGGACACAGAGGGACCGGCCGGGCTCCCGGGGCTCAGAGTGCCACCAGAGGCTGGGGAAGCTCTGCCCTGGCACCAGAGCTCTCTCCTTTGCTGTACTGAAACCTGGATGGTAAAAAAGTCTCCATCTTGATGTTACGGTGGCACTGGACGAGTCCTCCGTCTTGAGTTGCATTGGATGTTTCCATCAGTAACTCCAAAGCAATATCCCACCCCATGGATGACACCACAGGAGCACATGCTCTGCTTCCTGTGCGTGGGCTCTTTCCTTATGCACCACAAATGTGAAATTCATATTTTCACCTGAAATAATGACTAGAGAGCTCATCTAGACCGTTCAGACAAATCAACTGCTTGGTTCTGATTTCCTGTCATCAATTCTATTTGAAATAATTTACCTTGTAAGCTGCCAAGTGCAGAGCTGTAAATCCATTTCTCGTTAGTCTGGATGGGCGCAGCCCTTTCAGCATGAGGGTTCTGATGTGTGATTTGTTGCCTTTAGAGGGAAAAGTGGAAAAAAAGTCAGTCACAGGAAAGAACATGCAGATGAGGTAAGAAGCTCCTGTGTGAGTTTGAAAGCAGAGAAATAGATATCTCAACTGCTGAACCAAGGCTGTTAATAAAATATATCTTTTGAAACTTGGAAATGATGAGGTTGATGGGAATATCTCGTTGGCTGGGACAATTGTGGGTCTGGCCACATACCAGCTCAGTGTTTGTTCACACTTTAACGAGGATTTGGTGAGGGCAGCTGAGCCTCTAGAGAAGCAAACTCCTCCTTTAACATCCAGACCACGCTGCAGAGAGCTCCATGAAGCAGAAGGTGCTTCTGGAACCTCTGGGTCCTCAGTCACTGAGCTCCTTTGCCACCCGAGAACTGGAGCACTGCTCTCTCCACACAGGACATCCTTACAAGGACATTCATTTTGGGGAGTGCTGATGTGAGCCCATTAATGTGGTCCAGCCAAGTAGCTTTGCTCTGACCTTTTTGATGCACAGTGAATAAATACATAAATTCAGTAAATTCATCTGCCTTCTGAATACTTGGGCAATGTCAGATCAGCAGTAACCAAGGGCAATGTCAGATCTAGCAGCTCTTTGCCCTCCTCCAAGTGTTCACAGAACTAATAATTAGTGTGTGTTTTCTTAAACTTCCTCTCAGCCACCCCAACTGCCCTGGTGTTCCCCTGTATTGCTCTTTGGATAGGATCTTGCACTCAAAAATGACAAGTAAAGATCCACTCATTTTTCAGTAGTGCAGGATCAGGTTGTTCCTCATGGTGAACATCTAACTAAGGTTGATAAAATCATTTATGCATGTCATTAGTCAGTACTTTGCAGAGCTAAATCCTCAGAGTAAAAGTCTCTGCCTCTCTCAGCCAATTTCTGCTGAAAATTGTAAAACCAGAGCAAAGCAAGTGCATGAACTAATGACTTGGTGTGGATAACAGAGCAGCTGTGTGGATCCAAGTAGAAAATCCCTCCATCAGTATGTTTGTATGAGCATCCCAGAACACATCTTGCCCTCTTCCCTTGTGTATTCTGATCTGCTGTCTAGAAAAGCCCTATCAGCTGATGTTTGTCACTAAGGGATTTCAGTTATTCTTCTTTTAATCAATGTGAAATAAAATACAGATATTTTCATTACAGTAGAAAAGTTGGTGGTGTGAGTATAGCAAAGTGCTGCTACAACAAGGTCCCTGTCCTGGAGCCTGAGCCATGGACACAATCCAGAGATGTGGAGCCAGAAATGCCCTGTGGTGAGTCTGGATCAATGAATGCACACAGAAGCAATTTTGGATGAGTTGAACACCTGCAGTAAATCATGCTGCATCACCAAGCAGAACTCTGGTCAGGCTGAAGGATCAGCTCTTGTGGGGTTCTTTAGAACTCACTTCAGCCCTCTGGCAGTGCAGCTTAGAGTGGTGCTGGGAGCTGCTCCTCCAGCTGAGAAGATCCCTGCAGGGACAGTGCTGCTGGCAGCCAGGACAAGCCAGGGGCTGTCCCAGGGGTTTGTGTCACACACCTACCCACACACACAGCACAGGTACAGCAGGGACAGTGCTGCTGGCAGCCAGGACAAGCCAGGGGCTGTCCCAGGGGTTTGTGTCACACACCTACCCACACACACACAGCACAGGTACAGCAGGGACAGTGACTGTCCCAAGGGTTTATGTCACCTACCCCCACACACAGCACAGGTACAGCAGGGACAGTGCTGCTGGCAGCCAGGACAAGCCAGTGGCTGTCCAATCCAGTGACTGTCCCAGGGGTTTATGTCACCTACCCCCACACACGCAGCACAGGTGCAGCAGGGACAGCCCGCTCTCCGTGCGGTAATTCAGGTTCACTTTGCAGAAGGCTTCATTGGAGCTGAAAAAGGCATTTTACAGATGATTACTTCCTTATCTTTGGGCAGAACTCCTTGCATGTGGGGAACATTTAAAAGAGAAATCTCTGTGTAATTTTTCTGAGACAAAAGGCTGAATTTATACCCAGTTTACAGTCTGTAAATCTAGAAATGCTTTACTGCTTTCAGATTGAGAGGTCCAGATCTATGGTTTTCTGAGAAATCCTGCTATGCAATCAGAATATATACATTCTAAATTTATCTAAACTAGGAGAAATAAGAGGAAAGGCTCTTTAAAAATATAAACAATCCATACAAACTCAGCTTCTGTATTAATGCAATAATAACTAGGAAGTATTTTTAAAATGTGTGTATTGATTTTAATATGGTGAGTAGGACATGCAGAGAGCAGGGGCCATCTTGCTGAATGAAAAGAATAACCAAGAAAAGGCTATCAAAAGATGAGTTTACATTCCCCACATGAGATCACGGGGACAGTGATCACTGTTCTTGCTTACAGGTTGTTAAATGAGACAATACTTGGACATTCGTCATTGAGCTTTGCGACTTTCCTTCAGCACAGATTGATTTGTTACTGATATATCAAACACCCAAAGTAATTACATTTAGTGAAAACTAAGTATTCCTACAGTTATTGTTTCTTTGGAGAATCTCGATTTTGGCCTGCCCACAGAAGTTTGGGATTTTCCATTCAGTATCAGCCCACCCATGACCCTGATTTTGCAGAGCACTTGGATTTCTGTAACTATAAACCCACCCTGAGGGAGGAGCAACCACTAAACATATTTAACAAGGTTACAATGAAAAAAAAAAAAGTTTCAGTATTTTTACATTTGCAGTCTGTGAGCTGGGTGTTGGCTGCACTGGAGCTTTGCAGGTAATGAACATGTATTTGCATTACTCAGTTGGGTGAGCCTGTGTGTGAGCACGAGCTATCCTGAGAAAACCAGTACAACCCTGACTTTGAATCCACTGCTTTTCTATTTGTTCACACTGGCAAGCTTCAGCAATATTCCTGGCTGCAGAAACACATCAGCAAAATCGGAAAGTTCACGGCACAATCAGACATTGTACTGCAGCTAATTATTTTATAAAAGTATATATAGGTGTGTGTTGTAAAATACTGGCATTAATAATCAGCAGCCACTAAATTTGGTACTCTGCTGTGGGGCTCTGCCCAGCACTGTGATAATGTATTCCCAAAAATAGACATAAGGAACATGCATTCCATACATGAGAACCTCTGTCCATATAAAACACCAGAAACCGAAAATATTGTTTTATAGCAAATAATCATTTGAAAGGAATCAATGAACAAATTCACAGAATATTCTACCTGAAAACATGCTTTAACTCTGCCAGCTCCTTTTCCTTGATTTGCAGGTCGTCCTCCAAGCGCTCCGTGACTGTGGCATAGGATTCACCGACTTTCTTCTTCCATTCATCTACAACAAAAACTCCTAATTGATAAAACACTACAAAGCACAAAAATCATAACACCCCAGTAACCAAACATTTGGTTTTTAAACATCCAATTGCCCAATTTCATATATATTTCTACTAAAGTTTAAAATATTACAGCTGTTAGATTGTTCCTGCTGCAGCCACTACAGAAACATATAGAAGGATTTCAGAGACAGTATGTACGAATCCTTACCAGAAATATTTTAATATTAAATAGTATTCAAGAGAAAACCTAAAGCTCAGGTTACATTTGTTAGCTCTTTTTTCCTCAACAGACACACAGCAGAAAAATGTTGGAGATTTAAAGGTTTTTCTTATGAAGTATGAGTTAAGTCACCATAATGTACAAGCTATTATGATCTTATATAATTGCCCAAATAAATTTAGCTTAGTAGCTTTTTTGTCTTCCTTCACAGCCTGTATCTGGGTTAAGTCAAGAACAATACCTGAGCCTTGCACTAAAGAGTAAAGCAGGAGTGAGTTATCTCCTGAAATACCATTTGCTCCTTGCCGATGGATGGATGGCACACTGCCTGTAAAAAAGTGACATTAGTTACCCGTGCAAGTCTGGGTTGGTCTAGATTTATAATTTCCCATTTGTCCAATATATCTTCTTTGTTTCAGCAAAGTTCTTGCAGTAATATGATTCCCTGTTCAGGGGCAGTGACAGTCCTGCTGAAAAATACTTGTGATAGTCTCTGGCTAAAAATAAACCCTGTGCCAAGAGGAATGCCATGCAACAATAGCATGGAGCGAAAGAGCCTGTGCTGCCCACCGGGCTGAAGTCACAGGAACACCCACTCAGCTGGCTCAAAAATCTCCTGTTCATTCCCACACAAACACCTGCCCTCATCTGTTGAACATTCACAGCTTGTGGGAAGTGGTAATTTGGGAGCTTGCTACTGATTTTGTAGAGAAAAGGGAATTTCAGCAGCTGGATCCCAGGTGTTCTCTGAGGATCCCCAGGGAGGATCCTGCGGGGGGTCCCCAGCTCAGAGAGGCTGGGGGTGATTGCAGTTCCCAACCCCTGGCACAGGGGTGGCACTGGGAGCACCTGGGTATGGCACTTAGGAAGGGCAATGTGTAATTCAAAGTGAAATGCAAATATACACATATAAATATTTACATTTACATGTTTATATATTCATGTATTTAAAGCGTGGTGATTGACCTTGGCAGCTGCTCCGTATGCCAGCTCTCATCTCAGTGAAGGCTTTCAGGCAAGCAGACGTTAATAGAACACACATCTCTAAAAGCTCCCCATGCTGCATCCCACTGTAACAACCTCGCTGCCCTGACAGCTCCTGGCACCACCAGCCTGTCCCTTTCCTTGCACAAATTTACACACGAATCCAAGGATCTAATTCAGAAGAGTTGGGGCTGCTGTGACAGTGTATCCTGTGATATTCCACCAATGATTTGCAGAAAGGCACCAGCCTGGCAACTGATTCCCACATCCAGTCACCAAAGAGCTGGGAGAGCTGAGGTTTTAAATGTCCTTCCCAGGGAGAGTTTACAGGAGTAAGTCTTTTGAAATTATCTCTGTTTCAAATTAATCAGAACATGCCCACGATTAACATATATCCACATCTAGCATTTACTTGAAGAAGCTGTGAGTTGCTCCCATAAACTTCATTGCCATTCTGCTGACATTCAGGCATGTCCCAGGAAATTAAAAGGGTGCTAAAAGGAAATCGGTGTTTTCAAGAAGAAAGCAAGGAACTCTGTGGCCCTGCTAAGGGAGCAGGCGTTTGCAGTGGCACAGATCAGCAGCAGCAGCAGCACTGCACTGTGATTTTTCCTCTCACAACATTAGAGGCCTTTGGATGGGGGCTCTAGTGCAGAGAGCAAAAAATGAAGCTCTTGCATCAGAGGTTTGGGAATGAGAAGAGGCTGGAACCTCTGAGCTGGAGCAGAAACACCCTGCCAAGGCACGAACATTGCTCTGCAGATCCAGCTGATCCTTGGAGCTTACTTGCTCTCCTCAGCTCCCCAGATCCTGCTGGCACAGATCCCTCTCAGCTGCTCATTTTTATTTCAGCTGCCTTCCCTTATGCTCTTTGTTAAGCGCCCAGTTTCTCAGATTTCAGTTTCCTGCTCCGAAGGCCACTGAAATAACCCTTCTCAGGTTTCAGTGTAACACCGACAGCAGGGCTAAACCTCTGCTGATCACGGCGCCTGCTCGAGGCATTCAGGGAAATCACTGCAATCATGTTCATCATGAGCCCTATTATTGTACTACACAGCAAAACTAATTAAATAAAGAAAGATGACACAAAAAAAAAATCATTAAAAGCTCATCTTGAGTTTGTTTGAGATTGTACCAGCCTGGATTGCATTTCAGGATAGATGGAGCCAGGCAATGATCTAGAGGACGTATGGACATTGCACCCACCTGGGAAACTCTGTGAGGATGAACCAAAATCAAACTCCAGGTTTCAGCAGATCATTCCCACCTGCAGAGCCCCTGTGTGCACTCTCATGACTGCATCCTTCATCACGCAGACTGCAGGAAAACCATGGGCCACGATGCTGTGATGGTCTTGGTTTAAGAACCTGGTACTGGAAACCAGCAACCCTCGAATTACTGCCCTTGCTGTGAAGTTTTACTGGGTGGCCTTGCACAAGTTCCCTGTTTCCTTGGGACACACTTATCCCAGCTGGCTGCATGAGACTATTGTTGTCATCTACATTAACAGCAGACTGTGGAATACAAAGGTTACCTGGAGTTGTAAATGCAATACAGATAAAATACATACACGGATTGAATCATCAGCCTTGGATTCTTATTGTCAGGAAGGGCCCGGTCTGCAGGCTTGTTGATTTTAATAAGATGTACTCGCAGTGTAACATGACCCTTGCTGTAGTGACTGCAATTTTTCATAGCTAAAAATGTACACACTTCATAAACAGCTGCAATACAGAGAACTGTAGGATCAAATAAGCATTTGGATTGAAAAAGCCCTCCCAGAACATCAAGTCCAACCATTCCCCCAGCACTGCCAAGGCCACCATCAACCTCTGTCTCCAAGTGCCACATCCATGAGGCTTTTAATTCTCTCCATATGGGAAAATTATTAATATAGCTGTCTATAAATAGAATATATATTGTAACATTCTTCATAACATTTCACATTAAACTCAATTGCAGTTTAAAAATGAAGAATGGTACACCTCCAGATATTCCCATATCTGTGGAGTAAATCCATTAAACCTGCTGATGTTATCCAGGGCTATTATTGAGTGTAATCTGCCTTCTCAATTTGAGACAAAAGTGTTCAGAGGAAGAGGAAAGCACTGGGTGACACACAGACTTAAAGCAGTGCAATGTTTCTTACCTGGGAAATCTATGCTTATTCCATTACAAGGGTTTTTTTTCCATTAAAACCTTTGCCTCAAGATCTGACCCAGAGGCTACCTGTGCTAGTCCATGGCTACCACCAGGATGACATCCCTTTTTTTTTTTTGTTCTGGAATTCACACTGCTCCCTAAACCACAGCAGCTGCTGCTGGCCCAACCTACCACAATCTTTTCCACAAATTGTTCCACCACCGCTTTTCCTCATTCTCTTTTCCCAACACTTATGTGCCAGAAAGAAAACCACTTCCTATTTTTATCCAGTTTGCTTTCACTAATGAAATCAATACCTGGTGCTCAGGGAATTCAGAAGAAATGCAATTGCAACAGTTAAAGTGGGTAACTATGTTAAGAGGATGCTGTTACCAAACACTTGAAGAACTCACCTGGCAGCACAGCAACCCTCAGGAAAGCCTGTGCCAAAGAAAGTTTGGTCTCCAACACAAGATGCAAAGTCTGTGTCAAACGTGCTTCTCCTAAAATCTTTTGTGTAGCAATAGATGAATAAATCACGCAAACAGGATTATATAAAAACAACTACTCCATGCTGTATTGACTTTTACTTTGTGACTTAAAAGTGTTTACCTTGGACTTGAGTGTTCCCAAACCTGCTGCTTCCATTGTTTATCTAATATTTCATACTGACTTTCAGACCCTCTATTTGCTCAGAAATTCTTACTCCTTTGAAGTCCAGCAATTCCCAACCTCCATGTTTATCTTCTTTGTATTTCTTCTTGGAAGGTTTATTAATATAGAAGAAACCCAGTGCAGGTTAAAGAAGGGTGGGTAATGCTCAGGGGATGTTACTCTGCTGCCTCGTAGGTGGCATAAAAAAGGTGCCATTTGGGAATTCAGTCAGCAGGGAGATAAACACTGTCATCATGAAACATTAAATAAAACATGAAAACCTGCAGAGACATTCAAGAGAAAAAGATGCATCAAGTTTACAGACAAATCACACTGATATACTGCACAGCACACTCTTAAAAATAGAACATTCATCTATTTGGAGCTGGATCTTGGGCATCTAAACTGGAAACAGGAGGACTTTACTGATAACTTTAGTTGCAGAAGGGGGAGAAGGGGAAGAGAGTTTCTCTGAAGATAAGTACTGTGGTGCCACTCACAGTGAACCTCTCCGGGCTCTGCTCTGCCCCACAGGAGGATGAACCACCACACCAAAGACCCCAACAGTTCAGTTTAGATAAATACAAAATGCTGCTTTTTGCATGGCACACATCAGTCAGTCCAAAGTGCTGGCAGCTTCTCCATCACACTCCCAGCTTCCAAAAACTACCAGTTTGTTAGAAAAAATAAATCAGCATATCTTGTGGCAGGTATTGACCCCATTACTACGCGTCACAAGGGGAAGAATAACCTCTCATGCCAATCTTTTTCCCTCTGACAAAAACCAGGAAAGGGTAAAAAATTTACAAAACAAAAGACAATCATTTATTAAATGCCTAAGACAAGATGTCTTGAATTAAAAGCACTTTTAGTAATTTTACCCCTACCTAACTGAAAATGTATTGCAGAATGGCAGCATGAAACAAGAGAAACCTAAGTTGCTGTATTACTCCACACTGCTGGAGCTAATATTCTACCCTTTAAAAGCTTTTAAAGCAATTTTCAGCCAAATAGACAATTTTTTTTCTGTATCATATCCTTACTGACAAAAACTACAACACATAACATGCAACCCACAAAAAGTCACCAATTAGAGTTTTCAGATCTGAAATATTTCCCTACTTTAATCAAAAGAACAGTTCATCTGCATTTGCTGCTTTATTAATCTTATGCAATTTCTTTTATTTCTACTTCAATGAGATCAGAGAAGAGATCTGTGTACTTTCCCCTTAGGACTCTTACAAGCTGGGAAGTAACCAACCATCCACAAATGAAAAGAGGAGATTTGTTCAAGTACTGTTCATTCTAAAATCAGACTTCTCTTTTTGTCTTTGTAGGCAGATTTCATCATAAATTTGCTTCCTAAACTTCAGCATGTCTTCCACATCTTTGTAGGTGAGCATTTCTTCAACAGACAGAAGCCGAAAGCCACTCAGTTTGAAAGCTGACTTGTGCTGCACAGAATTCAGCACGTTCAGTGACATCCTAACTGATTCACTCAGGGTGGAACAAACAGGGAAAATCCTTGCGGTCCACAGCCCCAAACGTGTGTCCTCACTGGAGAAGAGCTGGTCTGAAGCCTCAATGCTCCAGAGGTCCAGGCATTCTGGTAAGCTGGC
This sequence comes from Brachypodius melanocephalos, assembly GCA_013398615.1. Classification (NCBI taxonomy): domain Eukaryota; kingdom Metazoa; phylum Chordata; class Aves; order Passeriformes; family Pycnonotidae; genus Brachypodius; species Brachypodius melanocephalos. The sequence continues at coordinate 18,877,852 of VZSR01000245.1, read as the reverse complement.
TCCAAAAAACTGGAGGGAGTGTATATCCGACAGCGATTTCACGCTCTTCTTCAAGTCATCACTTACCCCGAACGCCATGGTGACATACTCCACTCCATCAGTAACTTTCACACTCACCGAGCTCAGGAAGCAGTTTGAGGGCAGGTCTACATTGAAATTTATGTGGCACCCACTAACAATGCTGCCTTTCCCTACAGAGACCTCAGGCCCAATTCTGGAGTACTCAATGACAGAGCCAGGCTCTATCACACACCCGGGCTCAAGGACGCTCTGGATGATGCTCAGCTGACCCAAGGTCTTGGCTGTGTCAGGGAAGATGCTGAAAGCCACAGGTTGCAAGTCAAGCTCAAATCTCAGTTTGCTCTCAGCAGTAAAATGAAACAGATACTCCTGAGTAGTCCCGATGTGGTAGAACTGGGAGTTGTTGAGGACTATGACATTTAGGGGGGTGCCTTGCAGGAGGGAGTACAGCTGCTGCCGCACTCCCACCAACCCTGAGTCCTCCTTGGAGACATTACTTGTGTTTTTGGTGTAATCTGGAGTGGCTCCAGGCCCCAGGGCCTGGAGAAAGTCACCATAGGCATCTATTTCACAGCAAAGAGTGCCCATCTGCTTATAGAACCCCAGCAGCTGCTTGGCAGTGCTGTGGTCAATGTAGAACACGCTGTCCGTGTACACACACTCTGAGGCCATGCCCGAGTCTCCGTGGGCTCCAGGGGAGCTGAGCTGAGGGCAGTGCTTCCTCACACACACTGCACCACTCTGCTGCATCCTCTCCACGTCAGGCTTGTGCAGGAAACAATAGCAGGATCCATATTCCAGTCCTCCTTTCCCTGAAAAACTGGATGGATCTAACACAAACACGCCGTGCGTGGTCCCGACTGCCACATCTGAGGGGTGAGCCAAGGCTGTAAAGCCAGGTTTATCGAAGGTGATGGTTTCTGTGACCCCAGTGCTGTACAGCTCTATGTCATCCGAACATGAGATGAGCACTCCTGGTTTCATGTGACGGGGGAAGTCGATGTACATGGCCAGCTTCAGCTCCAGCATCTGGTACACGGGATCCCCCAAGGGCAGCGCTGTGAAGATCTTGCCCAGGGCACTTGCACTTGGCAAACGCTGGCTGTAACCACCTGGAAAAATACTCCAAGTTACACAGAAACACTGTAAGGGAGCAAAAAACTAAACCTAGGCAGCTGTTTCACAGGTACACAAAGGCATTAAAAACCTCTCAGCTTGGTCATACACCAAGTCCCAAAGCAGATCTGACCTTATGTCCAAAACCCAGCCTGCCTTATATAGCTCATATTAAAACTGTGATTGAGATTGTTACCTTTTTGTTTCAGAGCTGTCTCTGAAGTGACAAAAGCAAACAATACCTACTTTTTGCTTGGAGGAGAACCCCCACATTCCTGATGGGAATTTTAAGCCAGAGAAGAGTCAAAAAAGCAGAGGCCACAACACTTGTTACCACTTAGTTTCTTTCTCCTCTGCAGAACTGATGTTCTTCCACATCTGGGAGCTGCCTGACTCAGTGGATCAGAAGGCAAGTATTCAGCCTGCCCAGAGGAATGAGGAGCCCAGAGTCCCCTGAGGGAAGGTTGTGTTCCTTAAATGGATGTTTCAAGGCAGAAACTTAAATCACACCTGTGAATCACATCTTTCTCACTGACTGAGCAACTCCAGCGCTGAGAAGAAATGCTGAAGTGACAGTAACATCCTGCAAGCACCAACCTAATTTCAAATGATCAGAAACATGGGTTACTTTTCTCAAGAAACTGTATTTTGGAACTCCAGCTTCTCTGCCATTTTATTCTTTTAAGGAAGAAAAAAAGGTATTATTTTAGAGTAAAATATATAAAATTGAATTTACCAGAATGGATTAGCAGCACAGTGAAGGAAGTCCATTGATCACCATATTGCTCTTCCAAGTACCGAAGAGCATGAAGAGTTGACCCACCATTTCCTAAAGAAAAAGTATTTTAGTACCTGTGAAAAGAGCTCCAGTAAGGACTGTTCTGCCAGGTGAGGTGCCCAGCCAGGGAGATGGGATGGTCTTTCTACCATATCATGGTTGATAAGGTCATGCACAGAAGCTGATGGACAGTCCCTCTGGAAATCTGTGCACTCTGTGGGGATGGCATCCCGAGCAGAAAGCTCCAAGGAAAACTGTGATTTCCCCTCCCAGGCACCTCTGCACAGCCCCACCATTTGAAGCATTTAATCAATTAAACAGGCCATAATTCAGCCACAAAAACCAGCTCCTGTAAGAAACAAGTCACATAAAAGCCTACTAATGGATTCAAGGTAGTGTTCAGAAGTACTTCTGACATTTACAATATGGAAATAAGGAAGATTTGGGATCTGAAGAAATAGTTTGGGATCTTTTATGTACACCTACGACTTAAAACTGCCAGATTCCTGAGAATTAGTCTCTGCATATTACTCTACACTGCAGATAATATTGAGATTACTTACTTTGTACATCAAAGCGAACAGGAATTAAGACTTACAAGACGGTACTATGAGCAGTGAGACCAGTTTTACATCACCATTGGGTAGTGTACTAAAACACAATCAAACTGTTTAAATAACCAGCCCGAGCTAAGTATGAACATATAGCACCCGAGTTAGCGCTATCCCATAGCCACAGGACAAGCTCTGAGGAGCGGTACCCCTCATCCCCAGCACCACCAGGACCCCCCGGGCTCCCTCCGCCGCCCCTGCCCGCGCACCGAGCGCTGTCCGGGGCCGAGCCCCCCGCGCCCCGCAGCCGCACGCACCGATCCTGGCTCCCGGCGGGTCGGCGCACACGAGGTACCGGACACCCCCGGGCAGCTGCCCCCGCCGCAGCTTCTCCGCCAGCTGCTCCCGGAACGCGCCCGCCTGCGCCGCGTCCGCCGCCGTCAGCACCACCACATCCCACAGCTCGCCGGGCCGGGCGGCCGCGCCTG
>VZSR01000245.1:18846424-18859535 GCA_013398615.1 Brachypodius melanocephalos | reverse complement strand
TGCACACCTGTAAAGCACTGGGCTTGGGAGGGAAGGATCCCCTGGGGAAAAGAAGCACGGCACTGGTAGCACTGGTAGCACTGGTGGCACTGGTGGCACTGGGACACAGCTCCCCACCTGCTGTGGTTCAGGGCTCCACACTGTGATGTCTCTCCCCAGCCCTGACCCGAGGGGGGCCCTTGTGGCTCTGCACAGGTCCCTGACAGGAAGGGACAGCCGGGGGGGTCGGGCTGTGCTCCCAGGGAACAGGGACAGGAGAAGAGGGAACGGCCTCAGGCTGGGCCAGGGGAGGGGCAGGGTGGATTTTGGGAATATTCCTTCCTGGAAGGGGCTGCCCAGCACTGACACAGCTCCCCAGGGCAGGGCTGAGCCCCCATCCCAGGAGGGATTTAAAAGCCCTGTGCATGTGGCTTAGTGATGGCCTTGGCAGTGCTGGGGGATGGTCTGGTAGGGCTTTTCCAACCTAAACGATTTTGTGTTTCCCAGATGTTATGAGGGGATGGGAATGTGCTGCAAAGTTGTTTTGAATTGACAAGTCATGACAGCATGTTTATAAGTACAGTGGGGAGAAAAATCAACCACAAGGGGAACTCTGTTTTATTTGTCATTAATTTTGAATTGCTTCAACAGATGTTTGCTGGGAGCTGCTTTAACCTGCTTAATTTGTCTCTGTGTAAAGCAAAACAGATAGCCTCAATTAAGAGACTGATTAGCAAGTTCTTTAATGACTTTCAATAGTTTTAGTCATTATTGCTGATACAGAATCCTGAATCCTGGGAGCTGTGATTTAGTTATTGTGTAGAAGCTAAAACACATTGCAGTTGTGTGTGTGCAGGGCTCTTTTTTTGTTGGTCCGGTTTTTTTTTTTTTTTTTTTTTTTTTTTTTTTTTTTTTTTTTTTTTTTTTTTTTTTTTTTTTGGTAGGGGATGGTGCCTTGAGTGTCCATTAACGGGTTTAACTCTAATCAGTGAATGGCATCTCTGGCTGCACTGCCAGCAGACCCATCTCCAAGGCTGCAGGGGGTGACAGGCTGTCATCTCCAGGTGCACATTCCACGAGCATTCCCTGCTCTCCTGTGTGCACAGGTGCCAGGATCAGCTCTCTCCTGGCAGCTTTTCCTGCACAGCTGCTGGAGTTTTCCCCTGGTACCCTCTGGCTGCCCCAAGCACACACCAGCTGAAGGCTGCTGCTCCTGGCACCAGGCTGAGGGCACTGCTTTCCCTGTGTGCTACCTGGCCACGGAGAGATTTGTGTGGAGGGGCTGGTCCAGCAAACACCCAGTGACCCTTCATGTGAGTGCTGGAGTGCTCAGAAACCAGTGAGGGGAAATGCCGGGTTGTGCTGCATTTCACCTGGGTACCAGCTGCTGAGGAGTGAGACTGATTTAATCAGCTCCAAGACCTCACTCTGTCCTTGCTCCTGCCTCTGCTCCTCGGGCACAGCTTTTCCCTGCACCTCCAGGGTGGGGTTTGGAACCCTCTGATGGCACATTACCTGCAGACTCAGTGATCCACTATATCACCTGTGAAAGGCCAGGCTGCTGAATTCTTCCCTAAGTGGTGAGAACAAATAACATTTGCAGCTCCTTTCCTGGTTCTCTGGCAGGAGCTGTGCGTGTTTCTCCAGGTATATCAGGAGTCAGGTGTTCCTTGCCTTACTGAAATCCTTCACTTCTCCCTGCACATCTGGCTGTTTGTGCATCCTCCTGCATTGGGACTGGCACAGCAGCACTGGTGGCAGGGACTGGGGACACCCATGGGGCTCTTTCTCTGAGTCCCGTGTGCTGAAGGACCTCTTGTGTCCCACAGCTCTGCCATGCCTTGAAATGTCCTTTGCTCTGTGTTAAACATAAATATAAACACCTCAGGTTTCCTATTTCGTGGGAATGTTGCTTGCACTAAGAGGGCAGCCAAATATTTTTTGAAATACACAGTTGTTTTGAGGGCCACCATTTAGAAACAAACTAACATACTGAGAAATTTCGTGCTGAAAAAAGTTTCAAGCTGGCTGCACAAAACAGCCAATCATTTCTGGAAATCTTGACCAGCAATATTTTGTCCCTGTTTGGCTCTGCTCAGCTTACACGTCTTAATGCCATGTCCTGGACCCAATGTGTGCTTTCATTACTGAGAATTAAGTCAAAAAATGAGTGCAGAGAGCTCAGCCAAGGGCAAAAATCAGTCTTTACAGCACCATAAAAAGGTGTTATTTATTTATTTCTGTTGTCACTCAGAGAATGTTGCCACAGTCACGTTGAAAGTAATAAACAACTTGTGGCTGAAAATTGCATCTTAGGCAGATGAAACCAATTTTTCTGCTAAATAGAGAAAAATAAAGTAAACAGAGGAAAGCAGGTCTGGGAGAAGGAGGCACAGGAAAGCTGTAAATCTGCACAACAGGAGGGCAAAGTGCACTGTCCAGATCACCTCAGTGAAGACTGATGAAGTTTAGCCCTAATGAGGAGCTGCTCAATCTGCAGCAGGTCAGGCTGTGAGACCAGGCCCTAGTGATCACAGGGTGCAGTTTGGTGATCTGTTCTCAGGGCTCTTTCTGCCTGGGAGCTGGGGAGGAAGGTTGGGAGGGTCTCTGGCAGAGCCTCTGGGTGCTCCAAGCTGCAGTGTCCGGGACCAGGAGCAGCCTCTGCAGGGGCAATGCCAGCAGGGAATGGCAGTGATCCTTCCCAGGTGCCATTAAACTGTGCCACTGCTTCAGAACAACACGGGAGCAGGCAAGGTTTAACCCAGGAAATGTTCAAACCTTGTTTTGTTTGCGTTTTAATCTGTGGAGCTCTCAGCTCTCTGTTGGTGAGCAGAGTTGGAGTTTTTGCAGATGTGCACTGTGGATATAATAACCTCTGGAAATGTGTTTTGTGTAAATGATTATTTTCAAGGATAAAAGAGGAGAACAAACCTTCAGTTCTGGTCAGGAGTTTGGTTTCACCAGTCGAAGCTCTTGTTCTTCTTGAACATCATAAACAATCTGTTCAGCTGTGGAAGGACCTGTCAAGAGACATCTGTGGAGACGTGAGGTAACGAGTGGAACAGCACACCCGGGCTGTCCCTCAGGCTCAGCTCGTTAAAAGGCACCACTGACACACTTGCTACAGGTTTTTAATGGGATTTTAGTTGTAATTGTTACATCAACACCTACAACGCTTACAGCAGAAGAGAGACCCAGAAGGATTGATTTCTTCTGGGTTTGGAGTCTCTTTATTTTCAGCACCTGACACTGTGAGTTTTTTTTCTGTCTCTCAGTCAGGCCATTCTCTCTCTGCCTTCTCTATGCTGAGTCCCTCTCTAAGCCCAGCACTCATGGCAAGGGCTGTGCATCAAGTGTGGGCAAGGGCTCTGCTTGTCTGCAGCCACAGGTCCCCTCAGTTTTTAAAGACAGCGTCACAGGGAAGGTGAAAGTTGTGTTTTTCAGTAGGGCAATGGGATGACAAGGCAGTAAATTGATGAAGGAGACTGACAGTGACCATGGCATACCGTGCACTTGGAATAACCTGATCTAAACATGCCAGAGCTGGTGGTTCTGGGGGAAGGCTGGAGCTCAGAAACCCCCTTCAAACCCTTCAGCCCTCCAGGGATACTGACCTGAGTCCTGGCCAGCTTCTCACACCAGAGGGAGGGCACCTTCACCTGCTGATGCTGGTGTGGGCTGACAAACCTCAGACTGGCATCTGGACCCGAGTGGGAGCTGCCTGTTGGCACGGGGGGTTGGAGGAGTCAGCACAAGGCTGAAGGGGACAGCTGACATCAGAGAGCAGGAAGAGACACAGGCATATCTGGTCATTAGCTTTGTAATTGTTCTAAACCCTCCATTTTCTCATTCGAGCAGAATGACAGGGATTGTTTGTAACAACCAAATGGCAGCTGATGATTTTGTTTGGCTTTGCTCCGGCAGGGGCTTCATGAGGACACCTTAGCAATGGGGTGTGTGTGCACAGGCTGGTGCCAGGAGCTGGGGCAGGGCAGGGCAGGGGGGCCACGCCAGCCCTGGGGTCACAGCCCTGGTGTCCCACCATGCATGTCCCAGCCCTGGGGTCACAGCCCTGGTGTCCCACTGTGCAGCCCTGGTGTCCCACCATGCATGTCCCAGCCCTGGGGTCACAGCCCTGGTGTCCCACCGTGCATGTCCCAGCCCTGGGCACCTGGGAACGGCTGCCCCGGGAAGGAGCCACATCTGCAAGGGGTGGAGCTGGGCAGGGCTGCAGCTCCTCACATTTCTGCTGTTTATCTGGTCAGCACCAGTCTGTTGTGTGGGCAGATTGTGCCTGTCTCAAGGTATTTGGAGTGGATAATCTGATCAGTGCCAGTCCGTTCTTGGCTTCTCTGTCCACCTGCTGACTCCCTTGTGTCACCCTTCTGGTGCCTCATCCATCTGTCAAGCATTTATTTACAAAATGCATTAAAATAAATCACTGGGATTTTGTGTGCACAGGGATCCTGTTTCCAGGATCTCAAACCCCAATAAATACCTGTGTCTGCAGTAACAGCGTTGTGAAATCCTGCACAGTGATTTACAGGAATGCTCTGATGCCTGGGGAGCAGCCTTTTAACATTCAGATTTGATGGTTTTCAGGGTTCATTCTATACCTTGTCGTTGAGTAATGCAGGTTTTCAGTGCAGGTGTGTGTGCTGAGCGCTGTTATCAAAGAAATATATTCAGGTGCAGAGCACAGCAACAGCTCCCATGGAATTATTGCCTGACTGAAGAAGTTCATGGCTGAGACCTGGGGCTACAGAAATCCTACAGATCCAGGCATTTGTTATTTTCTGGGCCATTGATTTTTCATGGGGAAGAACAGGGTGACCCTGTGAGGAGTGGGTTGACTGACCCAGGGATTAAGACCTCTGAATGTTATGTCCAGATAGTGAGAAATGTGATACAAAAAGATTCTGATGCATTCAGCACAGCCAAACACAGCAAGACCTGGACAAACCCCTGAGGACACCAGGACAGCCAACCTAAAATACAGGTCAATGGTTTCAAGTTTGGTGTAAGTTCTTTTTGCCTAATTAATCTATATCTGCCTATACGGTAATGAGAGGGAGATGCAGAAAGCTGACTGCTGCTGAAAGGTCCCTGAGGCTGAAGGAAAACACCTCCAACTTGTAGCTAATTATTTTTTCCCTCTGGAAGATAAGCAAACATGGAATTTATTTGACCTGTGCACCTTGTGCCAGACTCTATTTCCAAATACTGTTCTTTAAAACAGCAATTAAAACACCAGGACCAGGGAAGAAGATGCTGCTGGGAGCACAGCGAGGTGGGGAAGGAAATGAGCACGGCCTGAAATCAGAGCTGGCTGCATCGGGGGCTTCATGGCCCTGTGAGAAGTGGGCTGTTTCCAGCCTGGGTTCTCCTCAGGTCTCGTTTCCACCCTGAGAGCCCCAGCCTGCAGCTGTGGAGCTGCAGGAGGCTCCTCATTCCCCCAGGATGTTCCCGTGTCCTGCTCCCCAGGGCAGCCAGGCACGGCCACAGCCTGGAACCAGCTGCTGGGATTGTCTCACTGCTGCCTATCCCTCCCCAAGGTGAGCTGGAATCCTCAGGGAGCTATCAGGATATCTGATTTATGCAAGAATCTGTAATAAACTGGCAACAGTTATTTCTGCAGCTAATGGGAATGTAAATTTTCAGATAACATATGTTAGCAATGATAAGCAAAACCTCTGATAAGAACACCCCCACCAGCGAAGGAAACTGCTCTGCCCTCTGCAGTGCCGGTGCCCCTTGCTGTCAGGAGCCTCCCTGAAGGGTGAATTTGTGGTGCAGAAGTGGCTGCTGAGACTGCAAGGGTCTGTCCTGGCACAGACCCTGCTCCTCCCAGGCAGGTGAGTGGGCTGTGCCAGTGTGTGTGGGGTGCCCCCGTTCAGCCTGGAATGAGGCAGGGAAGGGGCCTCTCTGATTTACATTCGGATTTACCTCTCTGATTTACATTCGGATTTACATTTCTGATAGACATTCCGTTGCATCTTTGGGAAATAAATCTGAAAACGCAGTGCCCAGGCAGCGCTTCCAGCGATGATGATGATGATGATGATGGTGAGAGCCGTGGCACACAGCTGCTCCCACCAGTGACTGACTGGGGCCCAAGGGCTCCAGATGGGGCTTTGATCATCCGTGGATGGTTCTGAAATGCACAGATTTGCTCCCTCCATCCTAAAGGCTTCGTAACAAATTCGTGGTCTCGCTCTTCAGAGCGAGGTTAAGATGTGACTGTCTGTGCTGCTGAGCAAATGGCTTTGCTTTGTGGTGCTTCTATTAGCTTGAAAGCAAGTATCAGTGCCTGGCCTAAGAGGAGGTTTGTATTTCATGTAATGGAGGCTATACATCCCGATGTGCGTTTGTAATGCGCTGGTGGAATTTGTCATAGGAGCATCCAGACCTCTTAAACACGCACTAAATTTAACTTTAAAGCAATGCTAATTCAGGGGGAAAAACCAGTATGCATCATCTGTCGTCAATCTGATAGTCTGTGATATGTGTAACCAATTGTTCTTATTTACATTAATTTGCATTGTGAAAAGCAATTTTACAGTTTCAGTCAGACTTAATAGGCAATTTGCAGCTCGCTGCCTAATGGCGCAGTTACTTAAGCCTGCCCCGGGGTGCTTTCGAGACCTGAGAGGAGACTAAACCTTTTAAATGTTCAATTGAACAGCTTAAAAAGTCAGGCAGTCCTCAGCTGTTGGCTCTGGCTCCTGCCTGCCTTGTCACATTTGACATTGCTGCTTCAGCTGCCCTCTGATTCGGGTGTGTTTTGCCCTAGACAGCCAAACGCTGATCTGATCCTGCAGAACATCGTGGCACGAGTGGCTCCCAGCCTGCAGAGGCACCGTGCTGGAGGAAGGGCAAGGGAAGAGTGTTCCCCAAACCCCGAGCTGTGGCATTTGTGGGTCACCGGATCTGCTACCCGTGTTTAATGACTGAATTTGCACCGAGGGCTCTCACCTCAGTGACCCATTTCTGCATTTATGGACACATGAACCGCCCTGGGTAGGCGTGATAAAAGCAAGTTCTACAAGATGATTGAATGAAAGCCCTTAATTTGCAGCGATTTTTCTTCAGGTTGGATGTTTAGGGGCAAATTGTAAAATAAAGTAACCTCCGAGTGGGTGAGCAGCAGAGGCTGTGGTGATTTCAGCACTCTGCAGCACTGCCTAAGAAAGGTCTCTGCCACATCCAGGAGATCCTCGCTGCTCTAAGGGTTGGTCTGGTTGCTGCAGAGGAGCTTTGGGAAAGCTGTGAGCAGGTCCTGTGAGGAGGTGCTCTGGCTCTGTGCATTACAGATGGGGGAGGAAGTAACAAACACCTTCCCAAGAGCTGGAGCACCACTTAAATCCTTGCTCTGGTAAGGAGTGAAGGTCACAGGATGTCCAAAATGATGCATTGGATGAAGAATACAATGTACATGAGACTGAAGCGTGACCACGGTTGTTTCTCTGGCCCTTGTACATGGTGGGTCACGTGAAATCACAGAATTCCAATGCTGGAAAAGACCTTGGAGGTCACCTAATCCAACAGTAACCCACCACCACCACAACCACCCCTAAACCATAGCCCCAGTGCCACTTGGAGTTCAAACACCAGTTCTGTAAGGATTGCACTGAAGTTGGGCTCTTTGTTCATCCCTGTACGAATGGCTGATGGGGTCAGTGCAGAGCTGGGGTGCTCACACACCCCTGTGACAACTTTGGCATGTCTGAGGTCACTGGGACCCCATGACAGCAGGAATGTTCCTGCTGTGGTGTGACAGTGACCTCTGCCACACTCAGCACTGCTTTTTCCCAGCAGGCTTCCAGATGTTGAGGCATTGATTTTGTACCATGCTGATGTCACATAAAGACATCAGTACCCACGCTGGTGTCACATAAAGACATGCCCCACTGAACTAACTCAGTACCCCCAGCACCCCCATCCTGCTTCTTTAGGAGCTCGCTTTATTCCTGCTTTTATTCACTTCAAGAGATGTTGCAATTCACTTCAGGAGAGCAGCAGAGAGATTCCAGAGCCCTGCTACAGCTCTGTGCTCCTGGGCATATCTGGTGTTTGCAGCACAGTGTGGAGGAGCACGGAGAGATAGTCAGGGGAAGTTCCTGATCAAATCACTCCTGTCCTCACTCACAGAGTCCTTATCTACAATTAGCTCAAAGGGTTTGAGGCTGTGAATATCCCTGCCACTTCAGTGAAAAACAGCTGAAGTAGAATTATGCTTTTACAGTGTTTTTCAACTAGATCTGGCTAGTTTGAGGCCATCTGAGCTTTGTGATGCACGGAGGTGGTGTAGGTAGCCGAGGCAATCTGGCACTGTCTATATTTGTACTTCAGAATAGCAGAGATCCAACCGATTTTCAGTTTTAAAGTTTTTTTTTTTTTATGGCCTTTGCTGTTTTCTCGTGGATACATATTTAAAAAGCACGAAAGTTCAGAAGCCAAAGTGTGAGAGGTTGAAACCAGCTCATTTAAATGGGAGGTTTGGGACATATTTACAGCACTAGCATGAATCTTTATTGCCTTTTGGAGGTTCGCTTGTAACACAGCTGGTATTTTTAGCTTTTTGTGGGAAATAGTGGCAATTGCAGCTGCACACAGTGTGACCTCTGTTCCAGGGCTGAAAGCAGTGCTAGACCTGGGGCAGGAAGGTGGCTGGAGCTCCTCTTCTTCCAGCCAGCCCCAGCCAGCCTTGGCCAAGGTCTGCCATGCCCCCGTGACGATTCACTGCAGCCCACGGCTCTCACAGGTGACTTTGCTGTTGTCCTTTGACACCAGCTCCTTTGGCAATCCTGCTGCAGTGTTTGCCACAAGACCCACCAGGAGCAATGTTTTTTTCAACCTGCTCTGGATTGTTCCTTGCACCGACCAAGAAGTCCCTTCCTAGAGAAAAGGGCTCTCACCTGAGACAGCCAAGATTTGGCTCCTCACCCCTCTGGGGTGCTCACTCACAGTCCCAGTGGTGTTGGAAGGAGTTGCTGCTCTTGGCCACACAAGCAGGACCTGGTTTCCTCTAAAATACAGAGGCAGAATTTAAGAAATAAATCAAAATAATGCAAGATTGGGATATAGTTGTGCTCTTTTATATTTAAATCAAGGACTGACAGGGACAATTTCTAATTTGCAGCGCAGTGTAGACACAAAGCTGCTGGTTAACCGTTCACACACAGCAGCCTGCCATAGGATGGCACCTTATGGGCTCACACTCCTGTTTCTGTGAAGATGATCTGCTGCATCTCAGCCTGCTGGTGATGGACACTGGGCTTTTCATCTTTCACTGACCTTTGAAGAGGAGTTTCATCAGCTGAGCTGCAAACCCTCCGGATCCTGCTGGACACTGAGTGCATTCTTTAGAGCACAGAGGAATTCTCAGGGAAGACACCGGTCTGTGAATCACTTGGGTGTCTGATGACCTCCACGCTTGCCTCTTGCAGGGGCTGGCAGTGCCAGGTGTGCCCACCTGTTCCTGGTGGCCCTGCAGGGGCTGTGGGGTGGAACTGAGAGCTCTGCCCCACCCAGAGGAGGTGAGATTGCTCCTTGAGGCACTGATACACACAGAGAGGGGTCTGGCATTGCTGAGTACTGAAATTAATCTTGTACAGGTTGCACAGCTGTACCCTGGGCACACGCAGGGTGCAGGCAGGGGCACTGGGGGCAGGAGGGGACAGGCAATATCTGAGTACTGAGATAACCACGGCCTGGAGCACAGGGTCACTCAGACAAGGCTGGCTGTGGCTGGATCACTTGTTTCTCTCCTGAAGAGCAATGCACAGAGGTGCTGCTGTAACACAGCCTGTGAGCTGTGCAGTGATAGAAAAACACTGGTGAATTTATCCTGAACGGGTCTGATACACTGAGAATCCTGCTCTCACTGGCTGCCTTTGATTTACTTTTCTTTCTCATCCATGGAGCTGCATCCTCCCCAGATAGCTCCAGTGCCTGCTCTGCCTGTTCTTTGTTTTCCTCTTTGTTTCCTCCCTGCTAGACACTGAACACAGAGGTGCCTCCATCAGCTCTCTTGGCAAAGCTCCTCGCCTGTTCTCTGAACACCCACACCCAGCAGCTTGTCTGTGGGCTTTCAGGGAGCTGCTGGGGAAGCTGCTTTGTGACAAAAGTATGATTAATGATTGCTTTTGCATGTTTCTTATAAATGAGATGCTCTGTCACTAAATAAATACACAAATAAATGGGCTGGGTGTAAAAGAACATGTTTTTCACCAAAAATGACATCCCTAGTTGTAAATTTTAACAGATGTCATGAAACCAAAGATATTATAATCTATTACAAAAACCCTTTGAAGTTCTATTTTAATTAACTGGCAAAGCCATCAGAGCTCTTTGAGAGAAAATGATATGTGCATGTATCTCAGGAATCTCTTGAATGTGATCAGGAGGATGTGATTGGCATGGCTGGAAGATGAAGTGCCAGGGAAGAGAAGTCAAGAGCAGGCGCTGCTGTCACAAAGCACAGTCGATATTCAGCAAAGGGACTCTGGCACGGAAAGCAACTGAGAAAAAATTGGTGCCCTGAAACCCCTTCGTTCTCCAGCAGCACCAGGGGAAGGTGCTGCAGCTGGGCCAGCACTTGGAGCCCCTCTGGAGCCAGGCAGGGTGAGCCAGCCCTGTTAACCTGCAGTTCAGGTCAAAAGAACCAACCAGAAATTAAAAGAGTTTGAGCAGTGAGAAATAACTGAGCAGTGAGTTTGTTTGACCATGGCTGAAAGGAAGGAAACCACAGCTGGGGCATCAGCAAGGAGGCTCTGATGTCCTCAGGAGACTGATCCTCACCCCTTCAGAGCTGGGGCATGGGGAAACCAGCCCCACGGCATTGCTGGCACTGGGAAATGCCAGGAGAGGCTGTCCCTGCTGCCAGGAGCGCTGCCAGCCCGGCTGCCCCGTGGGCAGGGAGGGAGCTGAGGGCACAGCCCATCCCAGCACTGCCCCAGCCTCTGTTTCCAAGGGCAGATTCCATCTGCTGTCCCTGTCTGACTCGGGTGTTCTGAACGATGCCCTCAGTGCATTTCACCTCTAATGCTCCCCCCTGTGTCAGAAAAGGCGCTTTTTAGAGCCATCACATCTTCTGAGTGACTGTGTCAGCTGCTCAGCCGGGAAGTGAAGTGTCTGGAGAAATGTGATCCTGCAGCATCTCGGGGCAAGGCTGGGGAGTCCCTTCCTCCTGCACTGAGGCTGCTCTCAAAGAGGTGCCCAGGTTCTAGCCCTGGATTTATCTCAACAACAGTCATTCCAAAGCTTCCCCAGCTTTTGGTACTTACAATAAATATTTCTAATGCAACTTCAGGGCACCCAAAGTAAACACGTCGAGCTTGGCAGGCAGCTTGGATAAACCTGCTCTGCTCAATCATGAGGTCAAACTGAATAAATTCCCTCCTTCTTCAAAGAAAATTGTGAGTGAATGTTGAGGCTGAAGTGATTTTAACTTCCTTGACAGCGAAGCTTTACTTACATCAAGCAACAATGAGCAGTTGAAAGATGCAATTTTGGTTATAAAAAGACTACAGCAAGTACATATTCAAAGACAAAATAGTTCTTACTATTCATCACACCATAATATTTAAATACTCGTGGCATTTATAGAGTAAGGCTTATTCCTAGAGTCAGTGGATGCCTCTGAAGCTTAGTCCCCCTGCAGCCTGTCAGATCCTTGAGCTTCCCAGGAGGAACTGGGCAGAAAACTTCTCTGGCAGAGCTGTGTCCCTGTTCTGGAGCCAGAAGTGGCAGTAAATGGAGCCCTGGTGATGGGGAGGTCGCTGCAGGGTGTTTGGAAAGGAAAGGACTATTTTGTGTCTGCTCAGAGACTTTTCTCTATTTATTGGTGTGTGTTTCCCAGCAGCCGGGTAATGGGCCTCAGAAAAAGCTGTTGTTTAAGGAAAATAGCAGTGGTTTGGGGGGAGTAACTGAATCAAAAGTTCTGGGAAGCCATGGCTGTTCCTTAGGCATTGAAATGTATCTGCTGCTAAGAGCAAAGTAATTTTTTCTAATTCCAAAATCCCAGTTTGTGAGATGCTAAATCATCCTCAGGCTTAACACAACAGTCTCTTGGCAACTGCAGATGCTTATCTTGAAAGATTCACTTTAACAACAGATTGAATCCTCAGAAAAGAGGCCAAACATAAAGATGTTAGAAATCAAAGTGAAAATCCAAAAGGATTTTGAGGCTTGATTTGGTTAGGCATCCAAATGTTTGGATATTTATTTGAAACTTATTCAAGCTGCTTAAATCTAAAACTGGGTAATAGGCTCTATCCCCGCTCAGTGATGGGAGCCTTGGCACATACAGTTCCAAATTGCATTGACCTTTTGGACTGCCAAATTCTATTGCATTTTCGTGTCTAATTTACTGTCCAACCCAGCCCCAAGGTCTCCAGCTTCACTGCTTTCCCAGGTTTCCATTTCCTGTCCAATATGTGCTTTCCCCCTTGCTTCATAGGTTTCATTTTCCCCCCATTAAGTCTCATCTTATTACTTAGAAGTTTAGGGAGTGATGCAGGAGATCAGACTGACAATCCATCCTTTTTGTTATTCTTTCTTCTATCATTTGCCAGGCTCAGATGCTTCAGAGGACACAGGAACACACAGAAATGGATCATCATGGAGACCTTTATCCACAGGAAGAGCTCTTAGTGTGTTTCTGTGCTATTGCAGAAGGGTTTATATCCTCTTCCATAAAACCCAGCTGAAATAAGTGTTTCATTTTGGCACCAATCTGCATACCCACGTTTTTCTGAATCCTGTTAAATATTTGCTCTCAGCAATATCCACTGGCAATGAGTTCTGCAGGTTTATTCTGGAGGATTTTTGGGTGTCTGTGTCCACAGAGTATTTCCCTTGATGATACTGGTCTGATTCATCTTCTTTGCTGGTTTGCTGATGTCCCACAGAGGTGTCACTTGTGATGTCATTGTGGTGTCCCTTCCTTGGAGTGCCTGCTGTGCCGTGTGAGCTGCAATGCACATCCTCCTGTGAGTTTTAAAATGCATTTGTGCAGGGTATGTTGGAAAACACATTTTAAAGTATCTTGGAAAGGATGGGGAGCTTGGGCAACTCCTCACCAGGGAGGAAGGTGTGGGATGGGGTCCCCTGTGCTGCTGGCCCCTTC
>VZSR01000245.1:18829929-18844184 GCA_013398615.1 Brachypodius melanocephalos | reverse complement strand
TTGTGCTTCCATCCCCCCAAAGCATCTCCATCGTGGTGCTCCTCTCTGTCTCTGGCAGGGATTTCCCTGTCAGGCAGCACCCAGAGGCTGATCCCAATTGCTGGCTGGGGAATGGTTTGGTGTTGGTCAGGTGCAGAGGGAAATGCTGATCTCAGCCCCAGGGTCCTGCAGAAAGCTGAGTCTGGAGTCACAGCTCCTTTACATCTGCACTTGGGAACAGCTGTGCTTTCTGAGCTCTGCTCTCACTTTTTAGCTTCTCAGAGAAGGGAGCACAGAATTCAGACTCCTGTGAGCGCCTGGGATGTCCCCAGAGCCGAGGCTGTAGCTACAAACCACCCATGAGGGAGGGGAGAGCAGCGAAAAGGTGGGTGCAGACCTGACAACCCAGCAGGGGTAAATCCATTTCAGCAACAAAAAAGGGATTTGAAGATGAGAGAAAATAGTCAGCAACGCAAGTGGGAATTCATCTAAAGCAAGATCATTAATTTTTTTATACAAAGCCACATTTCTACATCTTTGTATAAGATGTGCTAATAGTTCCACTGTTTAATTCTAAAAACATGCCCTTTACTGAACATGGAAAATGCTGGAGGAGTTTTTAGTTCCCACAGTAATTGAGTCTTACTACGTCAAATCTTTAGATTTCAGATGACAGTGTAAATTAATAGGAAGAATAAAATCTTATAATTGAAACTGAAATGAAAATAAATCTTACAGCTGGGATAGTGGCTTGGACTTCAGCCTGAGCGCCTAAGGAATCACTGTGTGCTTTTTAATTCTTCAATTCTTTTCCATAAATGTTTTGACATGCTCAGAAATTTATCTTCCTGATTAAGGCTGCTGATCAGCACAGACTGATGAGTACAAAGTCAAAATCTTTACTTACCATTTACTCAGGAATAAATTTCCAGATGAGAATCTCCAGTGAGGACTCCCTGCTCCCCTTAGGCACTCACATGAGGCAGTGCTTTTCTCCACACTGTGATGCTGCCCACGCCTGGGCCTGGGCTCTTCAGGCTGGAACCTTTAATTTTTATTATCAAATAAGGTACCTGAAACCTCTTATGTTCCTATAACATATATTCACTCCTGTAACACACATTCTTCTGTCTAGAAGCCCTGGTATCTCTTCATGTCTAAAGAGAATATTTGTACTTCAGACCATATTGATATTTAATTAATGGATTCAGGACCTTCCCTTCTGCATCTGCTTCTCTCCAACCCTGTCCTTTTAGATTGCATTTCCCCTGTGTGCATAATTAGATGATGGCCTTAAAAACGGAGGAAATGAGAGGCCATGGGATGGAGGAGGAGGAGGAGCACCTTGAATTTTGGCCCTTTCCCCAGAACGGTCCTGTGGATGGAGAAGAGGGGCTGTCACTGGGGTGGGGACAGTGCCACTGGCGTGTTTGTGGTGCTGGGTTCCAGGCTCTCCCAGGGGCACAGGAGCCATCCCCCGGCTGGGTTTTGGTTTCGCAGGTTCAGCCCCGGCCCCGCTCTGGTGCTCCTTGCAAACACTCGGAGGTGATTTACCGGGATCACGCTGAGCCTCTCGCCTTTGGAGAGGAATTAAAGACACTGAGGAACACAAGAGAGGAGAGACCCATTAGCATTCCCTTCTCTATAACTCATATATCTCTAATATACTTTAGTTTCCTCCGAGCTCCTTAGGTGCCTGCAGAAGGAGGGAGTTCGGCTCCTTCCCAGGCAGTTTATGGCTGGGGTGGGATCGTTCCCAGGAATGTCCCCGGGAGTCCCTGGGGTCCCTCCTGGAGCAGCCGAGCCCGCCTGGGGCAGGATTGCTGCCGTGCCCTTGCTGAGCACAGGAGAAGACAGGGTGTTGTGTTTATTCATGCTGCAAATCAGCACTAATTTCCTGAGGAACCAAATTTATTGGCTTTATTCCTTCATTTGAATAACTACTGCCAATAAATATCTCAATAAGCTGCCATTTACAAAGTCATTTTCATCAAAATTAACGTCCAGCTCCTGCGCGGTGATCAATCCCCACGCCCAGCCGCCAGACCCCCCTCTCCCTGGAAATGGTTGGTTACTTTTCCTGACCGAAGTGTTTGTGATTTTTGCTCTCGGTTGTTTTTGCATTTTACAATGTTTAGTTATTTTCTTTTTAAAAATGTTCAGTTGTTTTTCGGTTGTTTTACTTTCGGAAGTGTTTGATCTACGGAAAGCAGCAGCAGCAGACTCTCCTGTTAGTTTAACAAACATGCCAAAGGAAGATTCCGCCTAATCGCCACCAAATCGCTTCTCGATTGCCCCGGAGAAAGCCCATTCCTTTGTTTTGTCTGGGGGAAAGATCTTTATCTTATTCCCAGGAGGAATTTCCATATCAAGGGGCTGTTAGAGGCGCTCCTAGACTTCCAGGTCGTCCCAGAGGTCACAGGGAAAAAAAAAAGAAACAAGTAAAAGCATTAGGCAGTGTGGCACCATCCCAAATCTATTCTATTTTATCGTGTTATTGTGTTTAATTTTTTACAAAAAGCTGGCTGGTGTGCCTGTGTGTGAATTTAGGGCAGGGCTGTCAGAACGTTCAGTTTTGCCAAACAGGGCAGGAACTCCTGCACTGCAGCAGCTGAGCTAGAGGTGAAGCTGTATTAAATCTTGACATTTTAAGGGAGTAAAATAAATAAAACTTGGTCACTGTTTCAGCACAGGCTGAGCAGAGCCAGCCCTGCTCCTGAAGCCCAGGAATCTGACTACAAGGGAAGTTGTTACTGGCAACTCAATGGGGAAATAAACGTAAAAGTCAAGCGAAGCAGCAAAATATTGGATTTGTCTGAAAACGAGCCCACTGTGGTAGTCTGTTTCTACAAGAGGAGGTTGGTTATAGCTGACATCACGGGACCCCACAGCCACAAAAGCTCCGGCTTTTGGGAGTTTCCACCCTTGTGGCACCGAACTGTGCCAGCAGTGGTGTCCCCATGCCATCGAGCACCAGAGCTCTCTTCATCCCCCTGCAGCTGCACTGGGCACTGAGAGATGTTGTCATGGTCTCCCCTCCTCTCCCCTGCAGGAAAGTAAAGCACTGGAATTATTCAAACTTCTGAGTCAAGGCAGGAGAACACGAGGAGAATGTCATGGATCAGCACAACAGTCCTGTGGAAGAACACCTACATTTGGAGCTATTGTTCTTGCCTGATAAAGGTGGAGATGTAAAAAAAATCCATTTTCTGTCTCCTTGGCTGTGTCTCTGATCTCAGCAAGTGCAGTCAGCCAGCAGTGGGGGTCCAGCTCCTGTTTGAATAGGGATAATGTAGGATTTATTGATACTCTTGGAATTTACTCAGGTTTTTTGTGGGTGAAACGTCTCTTCTTGCCTTCTTGATCCCACTTTTCCTTTTCACATTGGGACAGTTTCTCACTGTGTCCATGGATAAACACCCTGGGCTGTATCCTGCCTGGGCTGTTCCTAGATCCCGGTATTATTGCCAAATCCTGTGCCAAACCCCAGGGTGTGGTGCAGCTATGGGAACCCTGGGGGTCCTGGCATGGGGCTGGGGGTGCTTGGTGACCCCCCCAGGGTGTGGGGTCACCCCTGGGCCAGGACAGGCCCTTCCTCCTGTCCAGGCAGGGGTCACCACTCCAGCCCAGGTGGGACCTGGAACGCCAGGTCAGGAGCAGGGTCCCTCCCTCCCTCCCTCCCTGCCCTGCCCCAGCTGGCCCCTGTGCCAAGGCTGCTTCAGCAAATGGGCCCAGAACGCTGAGACAAAGAAAACAGGATTTTATTCATACACTCACCAGCCTTGTGATTTGACACGACTCAGATGGAGGTCACAAGCTGTGCCCAGCTAAAGTGAGAAAACTGTGCTGGCAAATGCTTTAAAAAGCTTGAAACTATTAAATTAGAGACAGAAGATCCTCGAGAGAGGATGGTAATATCTTTATTACTTCCTCACTTAACTGTTTTGTCACCTCTTGCACAGACATGGTTGCAAATTAACTCTCGCACTTTTCAGGGCTGTGGAAGTTTTTTGAGTTAGAAACATCTTTCATCACGAACAGTTTTCATACCAGGTTGTTTCAGCTGGTGTTATGTGTCAGTCTGAAAAGAAACCCCTCAGTCAGGGGGAGGCAGGGGTGCCTGGAGGCCTGGGGAGCAGCTGGGGGCTCTGTGCTGCCCTTGCAGGAGGGTGTCAGGAGGCTGAGCTGACAGAGCCGTGCTATTCCAGGCACTGCTCTGCCTCCAGCACTGTCCCATCAGACAAGGCTGTGCCAGAGGGGTTGAGGCAGATCCTGTCAGGACTGGATCCATTTACCCCTGAGCCGCAGTTTTGGGGGGAGATGAAGGCATGTGCTTTTCTGGGGGCTTCCAAAGCACTGTAACTCTGGGAAAGGCCCTGGGTGGAGCAGGCGTCTGGTGGAGGGTCAGGGTGCTGGGTGGGCACTGCCTGCCATCCTTGGGGCAGGGAACAGGCAGCACCAGGGGCTTTCACCTGTGGCTGCAGCGCCTGGAGCTGTCTGAGGAGATGACAGGGAACAAGAGAGTCTGTGAGGAATGAACTGGAGCAGTTATGGGCAGAATAAATACAGCAGAACTACCCACTGTGGGTGGGTGTTTGCCTCCTCCCTGCTCTCTCTGGGAGGGAACAGAAATGAGCTGGGGTCTGCAGCAGTGACAACAGGAGCCAAAGGCAGTCACAGCCACCCTCCCACCAGGAAATGTTTTGGTTGGACCTGATGATCTTGGAGCTCATTTCCAACCTTAAGGATTGCATGCTTCAAGGACTCAACTGGAACTGAAATTGAGATGTAAAAGGTGAAAGAGCACGTGGGGTGTTCTGCAGGAGGGTGGCACAGAAGGGAAGAGCAGTTTGCTGTGGGCTGACAGTGTCCAGGTTTGCTGAGGGCACTGCAGGTAAAGATGTGACCTAGGGATGCTGAGCAGGTGCCACATTATTCTGGAAGTCACATTGTGTGAAAAAGCCCCTGCTGTGAGCCCCAGAGTTAGGAAAGGATGTGCAATGCAACCTCTCTGCCACGAGGATGGAGAAGGCAGCAAACACCCAGGAATGGTCTCTGGGGGAAGAAGAGGGGACAAATAAGAAACTGAAAGAGTTTGAAGAAGGGAAGGAATGGAACACAGCAGTGTTCCTTCTGCTGGCTCCCCTGTCCCTGGTCTGGCCAGTAAGAGCACATCCCTGGGCTGCAGCATCAGTTCTTCCTCTTTGGGAAGCAGCTGAAATGTTGCTCAGGCAGGTGCAGACTATTCTCAGTGATGTCAACAAACAGCATCATTAAAGCCCCTTCACCTGAGAGCAGTGTCTTTGATTTCATGTGTGCATAACTTTGGGATTCAGACAGATCCTCGTTACTGCCAGCAAGTGCTGCTTAGTAGGAAAGCAGGGAGAGAAGGGAGAGGAGCTCAGATTGCAGTCTGCAAAGCTGATTACACGATAGAAGTCTGCCAATCCATCCCAGGGACACAGTCCTGGTAGCTTTTTATCTGCACAGCTAATTTCGACTGCCAGATGCATGTGAGTCTCTCAGGGAGCAGAGGAGCTGTCTGTGAGCGTTGATGCAGCTCCTTCAGGCTGCCCCAGGCTGGCACTGCCAGTGCTGCTGGTACACGTGCAGCTGCAGCCAGTTACAGCCGCAGACAGCTCGGGGTTCAGAGCACATCCTCTAAGACAAGGAGGTGACAATGTCCAGGTACAAAGCTGCTCACCTTGGCAGGAGCTCAGAGATGTATCTCAATAGCTGCAGGGCCATGGAGGACACAGGATTTGGTCTTGTGCTTTAAATCCATATCCTGATGCTGAATCTGGGCCAGCTTCACTTAAAGTCTCTCTTTTTAATGCCATCTCATGTTTAATTGCTGAGCTCGACTCACAGTGGTTTGAGTCTTTTTGAAGTGCAGCAGCTGGCCATGGACTCCACAAGCAGGGCTGTGTTTGAGGATCAGGCTAAGGAAAAGACTGGTGGAAAATGGCTAAAACATGTTATTTCCATGGACAGGCAGAGCAGTGCTGTGTGTGCGGGGTCACCTGTGACCCACGCACTGCAGAGGGGCTGGAGCAGCTCAGAGGGATGGGAACATCACCCCCCTCTGCAGAGGGGCTGGATGGGGAGCAGACAAACGGGACCCTCAGCATTTATCCTCCCAGAGCTCTGTCCCAGCCTGTGGACAGCCCACGGTGAGCGTAGCCTGGGCAGAGCAGCAGCAATAAATCAGGAGTGGGGCTGGAACGAGCTCGTGCTGCAGGGAGGGGATGTGCTGGAATCTGACCTTCCCAGGGTGGGGGAAGGAGAAAATGCATTGCTCTGATTAGAGACACTGGGCTTTGTGATTAGAACTGCATAAAACCAATCTCTTCTGCGCTTTAGGGGCTCAGCCTGAGAACATTATTCATAAAATATCCCGTTTATAAAATCATGACTCAATTCCTATGCACTGATGTCTTTCAGCCAGTGGCCCTGCAAGGGGCCAGGCTCCATCCAAAGTCACTGCACATCACAGGAAAACTCCTGTTTATTTCCACAGGCTTTGGGTTGGGTCCTTAGAAAGCAATTTGGGCAGTGAGGTGAGAAATTTGGGATGACCAGCATATCACAAACAGCGAGCTCCACTCTTTTCACTTCAGTTCACAGCCAGAATTCCAGTCCAAGTGAGAACAGACGACCTCCTGCCAAAGTGGATGCAGGTAGCGAAAGGTGCACTTGAAAATGGGTCTTTTCAATGCATTTCTCTAGAGTGTTATTTCTGTGCATTGATTCTTAATTTCATTGTGGATTCTGGTTTTAGTTGCTGTTCCGAGATGATGCTCTGGCTGTACCAACACCTGTTAGACCCAAATTTTAATGTGATTCAGATGGGGGGACACTTTCCACTCTACTTACCCAGCCTTGTGTTTGCTGGGAGGAGCCAGTGGAGATTTGTCCCAGCAGCTTTCTGAAAGGCCCTTGTGACAGAAGGGCCTAAGGTCCTTTTTCCCTTTCAATATTTACTTCTCCAGCTCAGCATTCATTGAAAAACCCTGGCCATGGCTGGGCACTCTGTAGAGCAGCTGTGACTTTCCTGAGGGACATGAGGGATGAGCCTCGTGCTCCTGGCACAGCAGACCCCTGCAAAGAATCACCGAATCATAGAATCCAGGGGCGGTTTCTGTGGTTGGAAGGGACCCTAAAGATTATTTCTAACACTCTTTACTGGTCAGAAATTCCATCCTACAGAAAAGTCCTGCTCTTGTCATTGCCTTGCAGCTCAGTAAAACTGGACAGGATGATTTCCCTGGTCAGGTGTGATTGCTGCTCTGGGAGTGCTTGGTGAGGCCAGGGGAGAAATGAGGACAATCTGAATATCAGTTGCAGAAAGGGTGATACCGGACTCCCGTGGTAATTTCCTGTGGTAATAAGCAGCCAGGAGGATATTAAAAATGTCATTTGTACTCTAAAAGTAATAATAATTGAAATACATTCTGGCATCTTCTATAACAAGAGAGCCAACAATTACTACTGGCGATATTTTAAAAGAATACAAACACATCCAATAATTAGTTAAGTGAATTGCCAATATGCTGATGCTGCTGAAATTAATCTGGAAAATATGAGGTTAGCAGGGTGGTTTTGCACAATTACATTGGAGATAACATTAAGAGGAGGGCTGGGGTGTGTTTTGCTGGAAAGCAGAGTCACCCACGAGCCTGGTGGGTGGCACTGGGTCCTGCAGGACCCTGCTGCCCTGGGACCAGAGGGGGCTTGGGGAAGGGGCCAGGGTGGTCTCCCACTGGCTGGGGCTGTGAGAGCTCCTTCCACACATGCCCTGAGCTGGGCTGGTGATGCCAGCATGGTCAGAGAGCTGAGCTCCCCCCTGTCCCCAGCTCACCTGACATCAGGCTCTGCGAGCAGTGCCCTTTCCATTCACTCCTCTAAGGTTTGTACTGCAGAAGCAGGATGAGCCATGGAATTATTATAATTCCTGATTTTATACCTACAGAGGTACGAATTTAACGTATATTTTGAAAAACTTCCTCCTTGTATGGGAACAGGACAAATGTGAGTCAGGAGTCCACATTTAGCCAGGAGCCTCTGCCCTGAGCCTGCAGAATCCCATTTGGGGACAGGCTTTGGCTGGGGCTGCTAACTCAGAGAGCAGTCCTTTCTTTTCCCCCAAAGAGGCAGGAAAGCCTGTGGTGCAAGTCCAGCATTGACCAAGCTGTGCTGTCAGGGGCTTCTTCACACAAAGGAAGGTGTCTGGTGAAAATGTGTTCTGCCCCACTTGCCTGGCTCTGAACATGTCCCCAAGGGCACCAAAACCTGAGATCATCATAAAGCACCAGTTGTGTGCGGTCCTCGTTGGAAGAGAAATACAAATATTTTGAAATGGGTGTTTCTTGCCACAGCCTTGCTGACTGCTGTGTCAGCATTGCTCCTTTACCCCTCTGCTTTCACAAAACAACGAGGCTCTTCTCTCCCTCTGCTTCCCAAACTGCCACAAGGCAAATCCCCTGGTCTTGAGATGCAGCTGGAGAAAAAAGACAGTTTCTAGAAATGCTGACATTTCACCTGGACAGCCCAGGTGAATGCAATCACAGGGAACACGACTTTATAATGTTGCCACTGCTTGCTTTTTTCGGGTTAAATAAAGCACTGACACACCTGGAGCCTGTCAGCAGAGAGCTTTCCCAGGTACCTTTGTGCTCCTAATTGTGTTTTTTGTCTTTATTCACCATCAGCAAGCTGTCTCAAGAGAGTTTTATCTTGTGCTGTTTTTCCCTCCCAGCCCTTCCCCAGGATCAGCCAGTGACGCCCCCAAGAGCTGAGCTGAGGGCTGGTTCCCTCTGCCATCCCTGCTGGGCTCAGCACAAACTGCTGCTCTCTGTCTCTTTACACAAATGATGAGACACACCAACCCATTTGCTGTTGTAAGTCTGAAATCATAACCATCAGTTCTGCCTGGCATTCAGAGCAAACAAAATGTCTTTATTGAGACTTATCCAGCCACACCACTTGTCAGTTTTATGAGTTTTTAAAATAACATCTAATGTTAACTTGGCAATGAATCTGTCTTAAGACACACAACCCACTCACGTTTTAGTTCCTCTATTAAAGAAAAATACATATGAACGCTGTAGGAAAGCATGAATCAAACTTTTAGTAACCTACAGAGTACAAAGAAATGGGAGCAGGGGGAAGTAAAGGCTGGCAGAACGCGGGGCAGGTATTCCTCTGGGCTACAGCACCCAACAAGTGTTTTATCTTGATCCAACTGCACAGCAAATGGGAATAAACACCCCATTGTGGAGTGCATTTCTATTTAGTTTCACCATGTTTATTATAGAGAATGGGGATTGTTTGCCTTCAAAAGCAGGTTTAGGTCAGGTGGTGATGGTTTAACATTTATGGGATTTTTGGGCCTTTACTGCACTGTCAGAACCTGATTCATGGATGCCCTTCGTGCATGAACCCAGCTTAAGGCATACAAACAGTCCCACTGATCTGAATTTGAACGTTGATTACAGAGGGGTGAGGTGCTACTCAGTGTGACTAAAAGGAACATGCAGTGTGCCCCCACTGCTCTCCAACAAGAACAGGACTCCAATTGCCTCTTGCTGGAAAAATCATGATGTGGCACGGAATTTAACCACTCGTGAATAAACTGAAGTTGAATGGACTTGTTTTGTTCTTACCTCAAATCCACAAAAAATACATGTGTTTTTGTGTTTCTGCAGTTGAGAATGTCACTGGTTCAGCTTAATACTCTCCTTGAAAACCAGATTTCTGGAGTGGGTCCAACACCCACTCCTGATGATTTTTCTCTCCATGGCTGCACACATTGTCATTCACACCAACGGCGCGTTAACCTCTCACTTCACAAGAGATCCTTCTGCAGCACCGAGTCTGATTAGTTGTGACACAAACTATGTTATCTATATAATTAAGTGCCCTTGTGGGTTAGCCCGTGTTGGGAAGATGCTGTGACCCTTAATGAGGAGAACAGAGGAGCAGAGGAGCCCGGCCCGAGGGGGAGGCGGCGTCTCCTGCTTCCATCCAGCAGAAGGTGCCAACAGTGCACAGGAATTGACCTTTTCCAAAGTGCTCTGCAAACACCAATTATCCCTGCAGCCCCTCAGGAAGACAGGAACTGGGAGATGTCGTGGTGCTCCTGCCCCAGTTCACTGTGGTATGCTGGACTAATCCTAATCCTAAACCCTAAAGCTCATCTCATTCCACCCCTTGCCATGGGCAGGGACACGTTTTACTAGACCGGGTTGCTCCAAGCCCCATCCAGCCCAGCCTTGACCTTGGTCACTCCTCTAAAGTGTGAACAGTGAATTTTTAATTTGACTGGAGGGGTCAGCAGTGCTGGGACACTGCTGTGCCTGAAACTGGGGAGGAAACCCTTGTTTTGAACACTGCTTTAGCCTTGAGTCGTATTTGCCAGGCTTTCGTGCCTGAATGTTGGAGGATGGGAATACAAAGCAGGGTAAACACAGCTGAAGCAAATTCATTAAACATTAACGCAAATATTTGCAGAGATTTTGGTTCACAGCCTTTACAGATTTCCAGAATTACAGTAATGGAACGTGGGCACGTGTTCAGCCAGCAACGGCGAGACAAAGGAAAGCAGCATGAGCACTGAAGGGACAGACGGGTGGCAGGAGGTGACTTCTGAAGCCACCATGGACAGGTCGTCCTGCTCCTCCCTGGGGAACAGCCCCCAACAACCTGTGAGCCCTCCTCAGCCTCTTGTTCACTGCAAGGAGGAGCTCATCCCTCAGAGCAGCCCAGGTTTTGGACAAGGGATGGAGGGCCGGGACACAGGGGATGGATCCCACTGCCAGAGGGCAGGGCTGGATGGGAGATTGGGAAGGAATTGTTCCCTGGGAGGGTGGGCAGGCCCTGGCACAGGGTGCCCAGAGCAGCTGTGGCTGCCCCTGGATCCCTGGCAGTGCCCAAGGCCAGGCTGGACATTGGGGCTGGAGCAGCCTGGGACAGTGGGAGGTGTCCCTGGGACAGTGGGAAGTGTCCCTGCCGTGGCAGGGGTGGCACTGGTGGGGCTGGAGGTGCATTTTGATCCCTTCAGCTGCAGCCTGGATCTGTCCCTGTTTGTTTGAAGTGTTTGTTCAGTGTGCAGCTTTTGCCAGAGGCTGGAGCTGTGTTGGGACAGGAGCTGACAGGAGTCACCTGGCTGTGTTAGGGAGCGATGTTCTCAGATCGGGTATTTCCCAAGTAAAACACACAAGAACAGAATTATGTATTCTGTGGCTCCATGTTTCTGAGAGATGCAAATTGAGACATAAGGCTTCTCTCTGTAATATACAATAAAAATTCAATGGCTGGCAGTTGACATAAAGCTTATAAATATGTTTTCAAATAAGTACAACAGCCATGAGATCAGGAATCAGTAAGTCATAATGCGTTTCAGCACAATACTGATGAACCCATTTTTCTGGCACATATGAAATAACGAGCTCATTTTAATTCTTTGTGGATAACAGATAACAGCTTGAGAGGCATGTGCCGTGCCATTCACTTTTATGGCTCCATCTCCTCCACACTTGATACTCCCATGACATTGGGGTCGGGAGGAGAGGGTGGGTTTTGCATTCTTGCTTGCTTTCCTCCTCCTCGCTGCTGTATAATGTGGCTATCATTAAAACCCCAACAAATTAAGCAGCCATTTAGTGCATCAGAGCAACAGCTGACTGATGTGGCCACAGATTATGTTGTTAGTAACTTTTCTGGAATTTATTTCATTTATCTCTGCTTTATATCTCCGCTGTTGCTCTCTAATCATCACTCCCACATGGCATTGTGTTCCTATTGAGGCAGCAGCTAAATGAGCTGAGAATTAGATCTATATTACATCAGCAGTGGGCATTGCAGATATTACCAACATATTAAAAGAGAAATTCAAATGAAACCAACAGGAACATGTTCTTTCCTATTGCTGAGATTGATCCTGATTCCACAGCTGAGCAGTGTTCAGGAGGAAGAGATGAGCTCTGTCACAAACAAGCCCTTAGACGAGATCATTAACTCAAATGGGATTACTCCCACTCCGTCATTGCATTTTCCTTTGTCCTTAGAAGTTTGACTAGGCTGGGAAAGGATGGATGCTTTGTTGTGGTAGCACCCCAAAGCTCTGAACTGTGGAAGTCTTGGTTGTGCAGGGGTTACAGCTCTGCACACGAGGCAGGCCAGCAGACCCAGAGCTGTGGGGAGCCCCTGCTCCTGGCCCATGACACTGGGCTCTGTGTGCCCCTTCCCTAGGGAGGCAAGGTGGGAGCAGGGAGAGGCTGCCCCCTCTGTCAGGGGAGCAGCCAGGGCAGACAAAGGCTTTTCTGGGCTCTGCTGCTCCTTGGCAATTCTGCAAGGCAAGGCTGGATTTTGAGAAATTACATTTATCCTGATGGGTGACATTAAAACTACCCCGCGTTAAATGTCCTACAATTTGATTCAGTGGTTAATTCTGCTCATTGCTTGAAATTCAAACAAACCCTGGAGGAGACGTAAATTGGAGGACCAGTCAAAGTGTGTATTATTTTAGCTGTGAGGTGCGCTGGGGTTTGGACAGCCTTCCTGCAGCTCTGATGGTGAGACTCCTGCTCCTGAGGTTTGGGGGTTCACATCACTGTGCCCTTTCAGAAGGAGCTGGTGTCCCACTGGACTCAGGTGGGAATGACCAAATCTGGATTAATGTGAAGGGCCCAGTGGCTACCCCAGGGTGGTGGGGGACCCCAACTTCAGTGGGCACAGCTGGATGTGCCAGAATTGAGACCTAATACAGCCCAAAGTACAGCCGGCTGCAATCAGTAAAACCCACTCAAACCAGCCCATTCCCAGCCAGGAATGTGGGAGCTACTGCTAGCTCTGGATCTCCCCTTGCACAGGGAAATGAGACCCAGGAGATGCTGGGGTGTGCCAGGAGTGCAGACCTGGAGAAGCAGGCTCTGTGCACTGCCCTCAGCAACTGCAGGATATTGCTCTCTTCTGTTGGGAACATGCAACAAACCTGAGCAAAAAGGTCTGGAAAAACAAATCTGCCATGCTTTTATAGAAATCATTACCACATCCCAAGAAAAATTACACTTAAAGGAAAGTTAACAGTTGAAGTCTTCCATTATGCTTGCTTTTCATTTCTGCCAGTGCTCTCCTCCCTTGCCTCAGCATTGTAACCTTTTCCTTTCTGCTGAAATAACCACACCCCGTGTGGGGAAAGGGTTGGTGTATCCAGCTGGGCTGTCTCTGCTCTGGTGCTTTGGTTTTATACCTGAGAAATGCCCTTTTTTGTTTTTTTTTTTTTTAGTCAGCACGAGGTGACAGTGTGGAAATTCCAGGGCTCTGCAAGGTACCGGGAATGTTTCAGGCAGTACTGGATGTCCTTCAGCTTTGGACAACCATTATTTTAGCAGGACAGATACATGATGGTCTATCTCACCCCTGAATCTCCACTTCTGAACCATGACTAAACTGTAATTTTGTTTATATTTACTGGCTTGGCAGTCAGGAAATCATGAGAGCAGGAGCATTTCTTGATAAACTTAAATAGGAACCTCTGAGACTGCACAATTAATTCAGTTTTGGTGTGAATTCAGTAATGGTGTACAATAAATCTGACCTGAATGTAGCAGAAAGTAAGAGAATTCTATATTAATGTTTTATAATAGGTTTATAGTTAAATAAATTTTGTGAAAGCATAGGGTTCTCATTGTTACTCAGTCAGCTTTCCCCATAGCAATATTTTCCCATGATTAAGTTGGAGATCAGATAACCACCTTATGCAGTATATACCCAATAGCAATTTAAAAAATTCAATATCAGCCGTATTATTCTAAAGACTCATTCCATTTTCAATGCAATATAAGTACAAAATAAAGAGATAAACTACATATAAAATGTAAAACATGGGAAAATTTATCACTTGCAAACATAAAAGCCAAAAGGATAAAAAAAAGAACAAAAGCAAATGGAGGCCATAAAAGAATACAGAAAAAAAAGAGATAAATCCGCAGTGTTACCTTTTCTGTATGCATTTGGCTGGGGTTTATTAAGGTGCATTCACTCTAGTGCAGAATATAATCACCTCTGTAATGCACTTTACTGCCGCCGGCTAAATTAATTTATGCTGTGCTGGAGGTGCTGGGGCCCGCTGGATATGAAAGGGCACAGAGACCCTCGGGAGCTGAGCTGGGGGTGTCCCTGCCTGTGGAGACCCTCGGGAGCTGAGCTGGGGGTGTCCCTGCCATGGTCTGAGCAAACAGCCGTGTCCCTGCCCAGCAGTGTCCGTGTCCCAG
>VZSR01000245.1:18798505-18814005 GCA_013398615.1 Brachypodius melanocephalos | reverse complement strand
CAGGGCTGTCCCCATCCCCTCTCTGATCCTAGGGGTGCTGTGGGGAGCCAGCTGTCACTGTCCAGGGTGGTGGCACTATCAGAGCCTCTCCCTGGGCTGTAAGAGCCAAGTCAGAGTGAGGATGTTGCACAGCTCATTTATAAATCACAGCCATGCAGAGGAAACATGAACCTACTGGGATGTTCCTGCTGGATCAAGCT
Source organism: Brachypodius melanocephalos (assembly GCA_013398615.1). Taxonomy (NCBI): domain Eukaryota; kingdom Metazoa; phylum Chordata; class Aves; order Passeriformes; family Pycnonotidae; genus Brachypodius; species Brachypodius melanocephalos. Next base: position 18,813,805 of record VZSR01000245.1, on the reverse strand, counting down.
GTTCCTGCCCCTCTTGGGAAGAGCCTGATGGAGAACCCTTGTCTTCTTGCAGGGTCTCTGGTGCTCTAGGAAGAGCTGAAGAAGGACAGGACACGTTCAGTTCCTCTTGGATGTCCCCCACCATCCCTGCCAGGCCCAGTGTTGGTCTCAGTGCTGAGGAAGTGCTGTCCTGGGCTGGTGGGCTGCTCCACGCAGCGCTGGAGTTCTGCAGACCCAACCCACACAGGAAAGGCTTCCTCTGGCTGTGTGTGTGACAGGAACAGCTCCACAGGACAGGGAGCCGTGCAGCCTGGGCTGTGTGAGCCTTTGGAAGATGGCCAGTCCCGTAGGGTCCCTCCCAAACCTACTTAATTGCATGAAATAAGATGAAAAGACAGGCTAATGAGAAACCCCATCTGCCAGCCAGCTAAAATTAAGGCTGCCTTCTTCAGTGCAATGTGCTCAGATATCTGTATTCCTTTAATATCTCCTCAGATGGCCGAGCAGGTTTCACACACGTAGCGGGGCTGCTCTCAGCTCTGATTTTTTCCTTAGTTTTCCTAGTTTGCCCCTGAACAGCAGGGGAAGTGGAAAAAATTGGCTGAAGGATTCTGTTTCAGCATGAACTTATTTAAGAGACCATCAGCTCATAAAGCTGCCATCCAACCTGCTCATTATTACATTATATTACGTGATTCAATGATTCACGATATCAAATTGGTTACGGATGGATGTAGCAGGTGGTCTCAGGGCACTTTTGAACTCGCTGGAAGAAACTGGGACAGAAATTCAAAAGAAGAGAATTTTCGGAACAACCCTGAGGGTATTTGTGTGGGGAAAGGAGATACACAGGGAAAGGTTTTTGTTTCCCCTGGTGTGCCCAGTGCTGCCCTGGAAGCTCTGTGCCCCAAAGCAGCCCCCGTTGGTTCAGTTTACCTTCCCAAGCACTCTCCCATGTCCGAGATGTTTCTGGCTGCCAAGGAGTGACAACCGAGCACCCACACCCTGAGGGCTCGGTGGGACGGGTCTGGCTGAGGAGGGGGCACAGCACAAAGGGAATTGTGTCCCTCCGGGGTGTCACCAGAGCGGCAGCCAAGGGCTGAGCAGGGACCCAGGCGTGTCCCCTGCAGGGAGGATGCAGCACCAAAGCCTGACTGTGCCTCGCCACCCCCAGCTGCAGCTGGACGTGTGCTGGAGCTGTCACACAGCCCTCTCCTCCTGCTGCAGCCCAGCCCAGCTGCTGAATGCAGGCATCTCTCCATCTTAACCATCCAGGGTGGCACAGCAGGAGCCACCTGGAGAGCCAGCAAAAGTCCAGCACAGTGAAGCCACGGGCAGGAATGGAGAATCTATCAAAACCTAGGAACAAACAATCTCCTAAGAACTCCCAGTACTTGAGGACCACGCAAGGACAACTTCTAAAAGCAAATTGTGCACATATTTGGAAAAAGCGTATTGATTTCCACGATGCCAATTGAGAAATAAATGTCTAATCACTGTTTCATGGATTAACACTGAGGGAAAATGTATTTTTTCTCTCTCCACAACCTATTGTTCAAACAAAGTAGTCTCAGTTAATCAATCTTGTGATAATAGCTTTCAGGGCAACAGCATGATTGAAATTCATCTTTCTTTATTTTTCCATACTGCAATGCAAAAAGAGCTGGGTAGGCAGGAACACAATCACAGCAATCTAAATTGAAATGGCAATTATTTTAGGGCTGAGTTTTTGGAGGTTTTGGTGGTTCTCTTTCAGAATCCAGACTTTCTGCCATGTGAAAAGGCACTCCTGAAGGTGATTAAGCCCCATTACCTGTTGCAGACCTGACACCCAAGGCTCTGCCAGCTGTGGTGAATGACTGAAGTGACCAAGGAGGGTGTGCCAGGGAGTAGGGAATGATGGATCTGCCTGCCCAGGCAGCACAAATTGACCTTAAATGTTTGATTTTACTTGGTCTTGAAGCAGGATCAGGAGCAGGGAGGCACTTGAAGTCAGGCAAACTGCTAATGTGCCAGATTTTCCTGGACTAATGCGTTTGTGTCCCTTCTTTTACCCCAGGATGGACCTGAGCAAACAAACTGAAGGAATCCACTGCTTGGAGGGGCTGGGCACAGGGGAGGGAGAAGACTTGATCCTGCAGATGGAGAGAAATGCTGGGAGAAAAAACAAAAAACCACTTAAAAATGAAAGCTGGGGTTAAAGTGAGGAACAGTGGTGGAGCTGAGAGAGTCTGCACGATACGATAAGAGCATGTTTTTAAGGAGTTCTCATTTTGGTGAAAATTAGCTTTGGATCCTCATCAGTGTATTCAGGAGAAAAATATGACTGTAATGTCTATAGAAGAGAGATAAAAAGGAGATCTGCTGAAGGGGAAGTAATGAATTTACACTTCCAACATTCATTCTGAGGTGCTGAAGATACATTACTCTACATTATGCCTATATTAGACTTAAATAAATTTCATTATGAAAACAAGATTAGAGGAGAGCAGAGCAATTTGAAAACAGGCAGTAATTATATGATTGCTTAAAATAAAGAGCTTTCAGGATTGTAATACATGTACTTTTGGATGACCATATATAAAATTCATATTAAGATGATGTAAAGGGACAGCATTAAATGTACTGCAGTGTAGGGTTTGGGGCTGCCTTTAACCCCTCTCTGCTGGCCAAAATCCAGCTGCCTCACTGGGAAACAGTGAGGATGAATCCCATTTATTGGGGAAAGCAGTGACACACAGGGAAAGGCTCAGCACAGTGGCAGATGTTGTGACTGCAAACTGGCACCCCCAGCCCAGCTGCCCTCGGGATGGAGCACAGGCTGGACAATCAGGCTGGCTGCGAGTGCCTGCAGCACAGCACAGCCCTGTGCAGCCTGGTGTGAGCATCCTGCTGAGGGCTGAGCCAGGACACCCCAGCAGAGAGAGCAGGGCTGCCCAGAGCGAGTGACACAACTCCAACAGCTCCAACAGCTCCAGCCTTCCTGACACAGGAGCAAGACCCCAGACGAGCCTTGGACTAAAAGGGTTTTTCCATTCTGGGTCCTCAGAGAGCCTGGACAAGTGTGGGTGGCCAGCACAGAAACCTTTTTAAAAATTCCATTTATTCCTTGGGATACATTGATGCAAAATGCTTGCACAAAGCCCATTTCCCCAAAAGGTGCCCATAAATCAGATTCATGCCACGATGAACAAACACAGAAGATTGTAAAAATCACCCGAATGTGCGAAACTTATGAAAGTCCCACAGAAATGAAAGGAAGATCTGCCTGCAATAACACTTCAGTCAGCTCTGGTAAGTGCACTGCCTGCAGCAAATAGGCACTTGCCAATATTTATGTTATTGCTCTCTCTCTTGTTCTTGTGGGTGAGCCTACCCATCACTCCAGACTGACACCAGCAGTAAAACCCCCAGCTCTGAGTGGAACTGAGAATCTCTGCAGCCAGCTCTATTTATTACCTCTGGCTGTTAACAAATCACCTGCTCGATGCTCTGCTTCACTATCTTTGTAGGCACCTAATGTGGATTGACTGGTTTCCAATTCCCCTGGCCCCCCTTTTTAAAAATAAACACTCCTGTTCCTCCCCCAGCCCACTGGGACGGGCGAGAGCTCTCCAAGATAATCAGGAGTGTAAGTGATTGCTTCCCTGAGTTCCCCAGCTCTGCCTGGGTAAATGTCACAGCTCTTCCTGCCTTTGATTAGCACCTCATTTAATCTGAATATTTATTGATCTTTTAGCTCCCTATTTTGGTGTGGGTTCCTGCCACCTTGCTGCAGAAATGTGAGTGACCAGCAGCAGGGATGAGTGACCAGCAGCAGAGATGAGGTGTGAGTGACCAGCAGCAGGGATGAGTGACCAGCAGCAGGGATGAGTGACCAGCGGCAGGGATGAGTGACCAGCAGCAGAGATGAGTGACCAGCAGCAGAGATGAGTGACCAGCAGCAGGGATGGGATGTGAGTGACCAGCAGCAGGGATGGGATGAGTGACCAGCAGCAGGGATGAGTGACCAGCAGCAGAGCAGGTGGCCAAAGCCACGCAGAGCCATGTGTGCAGGAACAATTCTCCCAGCAGTTTGGAAGTTCACTCTTTGTCAGACAAGCAGGAGCTGCGATTTTTCTGATGAGAGATAAGGAGGTCATTGATAGCACATCAGTTCAGCTCCATTGCATTTTTAATTCCCTGAATGTTACAAGTGCTTTTCCTACTTTCAACAACTCCTCAATTAAACATAAAGGAAGATCTTTTGGGCAGTGCTTTCCAAACATTCAAATGTGGCTGTGACTTCATTCCAGCCATCCTGTCCATGTGTGGGCAGAAATCATGTCCAACAGGGTTTCCAGAGGAAGTTTCCAGACCTTTTTACTCTCGCATTCCACATTAACTTAGGAACTTACTGGTGTGCAGTTGTGAATCTCTTGGTTTTACTTCACTCCAACAAAGAAATTAATTTAACGGATTTTGGTATTTACCCAAGGATTATTAACAAGCCAAAGGATTTAATTTTCCAGGCAGGCTCCTGGCCCTTGCCTGCTGCAGAGCTGGTGGGGAAGTGCCCAGCAGGAAGGGCAGCTAAGGGAGGGGTTGCACTGAGGGTTTTGCCTCCATGACTTTACCTTCTTCTGGTTCAAGAAATGCCATCAGATGAACTCCACATTCCACGGGTGTCCACAATGAGCAGGGACACTGCACATGTGCTCAGCAGGGTGGTGTTTGCCAGCCCAGAGCTCTCTTGGAATTCCTCCTGCTGTAGCCTGAAAGTGCTCTTGGCCCTTGGATCTAAAGGCAGAAATAGAGAAATGTGACTCAGTCCTGATGGTTAATTGCACACCTTGGGACAGTGGGTTTTCTTATGTACTGTTCATTTCAATCTAAAGACATTTTAATTAATAGGAATTTTTTAAAAGGCTTTTTATGACCTACAGGGCTATAATTTCAGATCTGTGAAAATATCTGCTTGCATATGAAGCAAGAGCAGAAATAAGAAGAGATCTTGACCTCTTGGACTTTGATTGCCAAAGTACCATGAGATGAAAATCATGGAATCACAGAATGGTTTGGGTTGGAAGAGACCTTAGTGACCACCTCGTTCCACCCCTCTGCATTATCCTAAGACTGGATGTGCAATTAGGACATAACACCACATCCTTTTGCTTCACACTCACTGATGCCTTAGTGACCAGGAATCACTAATGTGAGCTCTGCTTGGGTGAGGTCAGGGCTGTGGTCCTTGGGTGTCCAGATAATTTTTTCCTAACCTTGACATCATCCATGAGACTGTAAAAGGCCACAGCTCCAGGTCAAAGCCATGTAAAAAGCATTTCTCTTTCCTCTCTGAAAATTAAAAATTAATGAACACTTAATTTTTCCTTCTAAGAGTGTGAGAAGAGAGAGTGCCCCTCTGTGATCCCACCCTACAGACCTGACCCCTGCAGGGCATGGCCAGGGGGTCACAGGGGACCCTGCCTGGCTCTGCTCCAGGGCCAGCCCAGGTGAGGATCTCCCCCACAGTTACACATTGCAGACACTTAAACCATTTCCATTTTAGCAGAGTTCCCCTTCCCTCCATCCTGACACTCTGATGCAGACCACATTGTCCAATGGTCCTGCACCAGTGCTGTCCTTCCCAATACCCAAATCTGGTTTTAATAAAATCCCAGTGGATCCTGGTGTGTGAGAGCCTGCAGTTCCCAAGCATGTATTTATTTCTGTGTTCACCCCAGTCAAAATGTGAGATAACAAAATGTGAGTTAACAATCCAAGCCAAGTGTGCCCCCAGCCCCAAAGCCAAGCTCAGAGAAGGCAATTTTAAATGATGGCAGCTCTCCACCTCGACAGGCTCATTTTCTAATTCAGACCAACAAAAGGCTCTTTCCTGATTTGTTTAGATACTGTAATTGCAGAAGTCACTGGCAAATCAAGCGTAAAAGTGCAGAGGTGTGGGGAAAAGTCTTCCTATTGGAGAAACCCCATGATAAGTGATATACTTGCAGTGCAGCCTGGGTTTTTTTATTAGAGTATTTACCATTAACTCTATCCCTAGTGGCCAATTACTGTTCTTTTTATGTCTTTTTATTGTGAGACTCAGAGAACACTCTGCAAACAAACCCCTTCTGATATTCCTCAGCAATTATTGCTGTGATCTCAGACCTTTCTTTTCTTCTGTGTTTGCTGTGTCTGCAGAGCCCCGTGGAGCTCTGGAGAACCCCACTGCTCCCTGGGGCAGCCCAGTGCCAGTCCCAGTCCCAGTCCCAGTGCCAGTCCCAGTGCCAGTCCCAGTGTCAGTCTCAGCCCCAGTCCCAGTGCCAGTCTCAGCCCCAACCCCAGCTCCAGTCTCAGTCCTAGTCCCAGTCCCAGTCCCAGTCCCAGTCCCAACTCCTGCTCCAGTCTCAGTCCCAGTCCCAGCCCCTCTCTCCCTCCCTCTGGCAGCTGCCCTGCCACCCCAACGTGCCCTGGAGTTACCAGGGCATCTTCTGCCTTCTGGAGCCCCCTGGTACCTGCTGTGCCCAGCAGCAGCCTTGTCCCGAGTGCTTTGCCCTGGGCCAGCCCAGCCTGGGTCAGTCCAGCTGAGCATCCTCAGCCCAGCCCAGGGTGGTTCGGGTGCATCCCCCATCTCCAGCTGACAGAAGGTCCTTGATTCGGGCTATCAAAGCGTTTTTCAGGTGTTCCTTTTCCCCCAGCAGCCTGACCCACGGGTGGCACAGTGCCAGAAGGAGGTGGCACATCCTCCTCTCCAGATAAATTGCCATCACTTTGGTGGCAGGAGTGACGGGAGGAGTAAGATATAAACCAAATTTTGGCTATCACTGACAATGCACTGTGGTGAAAGAAAACTGCAGAGCCTTTTAAAAGCTGCTCTGATACGTGTTAAACTGAACAATAAAAACCCTTTCCCTTGGTGCTGGCCTGGCCTCTGCCCGGCTGGAAGCGATGGTTGTGCTCTGCTGTTGGGACGTGCACTGGTGTGTCTGTGACACCGGGGGCACCGTGCTCTGACACAGCACTGCTGTGACTGTCCCTTCCCCTGGGACTGCCCACAGGGTCCTCGAGGAGCTGCTGAGTCACAGAGAGCGGGATGGGGGTGCTGGGGAGGGACATAAACCCCACCCGGGTGTGGGAGGTGCTGCTCTCAGAGGCGCTGTGGGGATGCTGTGCCCCAGCACGGGCTGTGCAGAGGCTGCACCGCACCCCAGCAGCAGCCTGGCCGTTTGTTTGTTTGTTTGTTTGTTTGTTTGTTTGTTTGTTTTCCTGCCCAGAGCTGTCTCTGCTCTGTCTCTGCTCCCCTGGGTGTCCCCTGGGTGGGTGGGCTGTGGGTGGCAGGGAGGGTCGGCTCCTCCTGCAGCTCCTGACCGTGCCAGACGTGCCCAACAAAGTGGCTCCGCTGCCGCAGTGACCCTGCGCACCAGAACGGAGCTCAGGCACATCACACCTACATTTGGGAAGGCATTTTACAGGAACACATCACTGATTCCCTCCCCCAGAGCCACCCCCTGCCCGGCTGCTCCCGGAGCCGGGTGGGTGGCACTCAGGGGATGATCACTGTCATCAGAGGCTCCTTCCCGCAGCTCAGCCCGGGCAGCCCCCAAAGGAATCAGACACTCAGATGGGGCTGCTGGAGAGCATTCATCTGAAATGTGTGTTCTTGCACAGAGCTAAACTGCAAAGTATGGGAGAGCAGCAGGGGAACACCTTGCTCTCAGGGATGGGACTGAAATATTCACGCTCAAGAGCTGCTTTGGCAGATTCACCCTGACCTCATTCCAGTCTGCATTCATAGATGTTATTTTTGGGTTCCAAATGTTGACCTTGGTGGCGGTGGGTCGTGCAGAAATATTCTGTAAAGACAATTGCATATACATGAAGACAAATATAAAGTGCTGCAGCTGTTTGTCAGGATGATCTGGCTGTTTATACACAGGGTCTATCAACTGGTGCCCTTATTTTGTATTTTACCTTAGCAAAAGGTATTTTTATCTTAACAAGCACCCCAGCATAGATAAAAAGAGAGTGTCCAGCCTAGGCCCCCTGCCCCAAGCCCCCCTAAAACCCCAAACCCACAGAAGAATCCCACCTTTGCATATCACCATAGTTACCTGACAAAAACCCCACCTCGTGCTCAGGGAGAGTCTGTCACTGTGAGGAGGTGTTGATGTGCTGAGGTACCTTGTGGATTTAGTGTGCACTTATGAACTACCCCTGTTCAAAACAAAATACAGAAGAAATGGTAAAACACATCCCCCAAAGCATTTTCCATTATGAAGGATCCAGCATCTCAGTACTCCTGTAATGTCTGGGCTCACACATTGCAGGTCTGTTACTTACAATGGCAAAGGGAAGAAGAGAAGAGAAGAGAAGAGAAGAGAAGAGAAGAGAAGAGAAGAGAAGAGAAGAGAAGAGAAGAGAAGAGAAGAGAAGAGAAGAGAAGAGAACCATGAAGAAAACTGTCCCTGGAGGATCCTGGGTGAGCAGCTGGAATCATCGCAGTTCCCACACCCCTGGCTGAGAAATTCCATGTAGGGTAATTGTAAAGGGATATGGTTCTGCCTGTCCTCACAGAAACAGGAGCAGGAATGGTGCAGAGCTCGTGCAGACACAAAGGAAATCTTCCATGGGTGAAGTGTTTTCAGAAGAGCCCCTCCGAGCCAGGCAGGAGCTGCAGCTCTCATCCCTGCCGTGCTCCCAGGGACTTGTACCACGGGCTCATCTTCTAAAGATCACGTTCTGTTTCCTGCAGGACAGATCCCATCTGCCACATCAAACTGCCGAACAGGGCTGCCATGGTCCTGAGCACTGCTCCGCATGCCTGGGATCCTGCTGGGAATTTCTGCTGGATCTCCGGGCAGGAGAGGGCTCTGCATGATGGAAATCCTGTTGGGAACTGATCCTGCTGGATGTGAGGGCATGAGAGGGCTCTGCATGATGGCAATCGTGCTGGGAACTGCTCCTGCTTGATCTCCAGGCATGAGAGGGCTCTGCATGATGGAAATCCTGTTGGGAACTGCTCCTGCTTGATCTTCGAGCAGGAGAGGGCCTGAAATCCTGTTGTGAACAGCCTGCCAACGCTGCTCTCTGTGCTCACATCTCATCACCAAGGCCCCAGAACCTGTTTTTCCTTTGCTGCTGCAAGAGGTAGCTAGCAATGGGAAGCCAGTTGTTAAAATAAAATAAAATAAAATAAAATAATTAAAATTATTAAAGAATTAAAACCAAAAGCCATCTGAAATGTCTGGATATTGACTCTGCTTTCTGCCACTGGCATCAGGGAGTCTTCTCTGCCACCTCTGAGCACAGGACTGTGATGTCAGACGTGGATAGAGCACAGCTCTGGTAATTAAGAATGGCATTCCTGCTAGAGCTCTTGTAACTGAGAAGTACTTAAAAAGGAGCTAAAAAATCAGACTGAAGCTGTTCCATTGTTTTTCTTCCCATGTTGGTGCTGAAAATCTGGCAAGTCATTAAAGGTAAGGAGATGTTGCAGCAAAGCCTGTATCCATTGCTAGTTGAATCTCTTGAAAAATAAAGTGTACATTAAAGAGTTTTAACTTCATCCTCGAAAAAAAAAAATTTTTTTGGCAATGTGAAAAAATGTTCCTGCAGCCTTTAATCTTTTCCTGCTTTGCTTAAGCAGCCCTGCAGTGACTGCTGGTGGCAGGCAGAACCCCCTCACACTGTGCAAGAGGAATATGCAAATCCCCCACTGATCAATACTTTTACTGGAACAAAAAATCTCTAAAGCTTACAATCAATGTAAAATATAATCCAATCCTTTTAATTTGATGAAGAGCCCTTTTCCCCACCCTGCTGCAGGTTCCTGTTGCTGTGTTCCAGTAAGGGTCCATCAGCCCCGGGTGTCTCCAGGCTGGGGAACGCTTCCCTGCAGAGGGTGAGGGGCTCTGCCAGCGCCCCACAGTCCGAGGGTTTTACACAAAGCCTCTAAAGCTGGGCCTGGCTGCAGAGCTCTGCCCCTCTGTTCCCCTCTTTGGCTGCTCCCGATCCTCCAGAAAGGTCCCTGAGGGCTCTCCCACCTCTGCCGTCACCTGGGTGGTGTTTACCTGGCTCAGGTGAGAGCATCCTGCCCAAGGCACACCCAGCTCCTCCTCTCCGCTGTCCCTGGGGAAACACGACACTGAACTGACACGGAGCGGCTCGAAAATCAGTGTTGACTTTTTGTTTTCCCTTTGTTTCCTTGCAAGGACATGCAGTTGTTCCACTTGTTTATTTTGGTATTTTACTGGAAACTGGAGCTGAGTTCCTGCAGGTTGTGGCTTTTCTGGTGACCTTTTGTGCCTGTGCAAGACTGCTGTCCCAGGGAAAGTACAAGAGGGCAATTAAATCTCAGCCAGAGTCAGGGGTCTTAACACATCACCTTCTGCTCCTTCTGCCTGATGGTCACGGAGAGCAGCAAGGAAAGTTTTCTGTAATTTTCTACTTCCCACCATTCTGAGACTTAAAAGCTGATGAGGTCAAATGGCTTCTGTTACAAAACACTGGATTAAGAATTAAACAAGTCAGAATTATTTACTTCAGATCTGTGGAGATGTGAAAGAAATACAAGAATGATCTTGCCAAAGTTTGGCTTGTAAACTGAAACACATTCTGCAAAATAGGCACCAGAAAATGAGGTGAAAACTCAGCTGCCATGTTATAGCACAGCACATGCTTGGGAATGCAGTTCAAGGGTGGGGTAGGGGCAGCATTTTAATGTTTTAATGCGAATCCCAGAAACTCCGGGTCAAATTCAGTTTTTTTTTTTTTTTTTTTTAAATTTCCTTTTTTTGTTGTTTGTTTGAATAAACCTAAACAGCAGAACTTCTCTTTGCTCCTGCAAAGATTACACAGATTAACACAATTAAACAGCCCTGACAGCATCACACACAGAAAATCCATCTCATTAATCAAACCCTGGTGCACGCACCCCCCGGCTGCAGAGCGCCTCCTGTGCCTTTGGAAGCGCAGAGAGAGGGGCACTGAGTACCAAACCTGTCTCCAAAGGAGCACGGGGGGAAGGAAACTCCAGCGTGCTCTGCCGGCAGGATGCTGGGGATGGCGGGGGGGCTGTGAGTGTTAAACCAGCCAAAGGTGGGCTCGCATCCCGGGAATGCCGTGATCTGCACCGGGGAGGGGGCAAAAACCGGGCGGGGTCTGCTCGGGAACACGGGAAAATAATGGGGGCTTGACCCACGACTGCATGGCTGTGTGTCTGTCCCCAGGATCTCTGCATGGCTGTGTGTCTGTCCCCAGGATCTCTGCATGGCTGTGTCCCTGTCCCTCCTTTGTGCTGTCCCTGCCCCTCCTCTGTGCTGTCCCTGTCCCTGTCCCTCTGTGCTCTCCCTGTCCCTCCCCTGTGCTGTCCCTGTCCCTCTGTGCCGTGTCCCTGTCCCTCTGTGCCGTGTCCCTGTCCCTCTGTGCTGTCCCTGTCCCTCCCCTGTGCTGTCCCGGCATTTCCTGGAGGTTTTGTGAGTGAGAATAAACCCCACACTGGAAGGCATTAGATTACAAGATTTGAGTGTTCTTGTCTGTCCTGTAATTCTTTCTCTGTCTGATAATGGCAACATGTTTAAGAACCCAAAGAGACTTAACTAAAATTGCATCTTTTGTTGATGGGCACTTAAATAGCTTGTCTTTTTAAAATTTTTTTATTATTATTATTTTTTAAATTTTTTTTAAACAAGGATCTATGTGGACGAATTATACTCGACTTGCAATCAATAGTTCCAGGGAAAACAGATATTGGCTTTTGAGGCCAGGGTTCATTAGCTGGATTCAAGAAGGAGGTTGCATCCTTGGTGTAAAGATGGGAAGATGCAGGATCTCCTCTCTCTGATTCAGAAATCGCTCCAAGAATGTGGGAATGGGTTTCCCCACACGGATACACCCTCTGTGCACGTGTGCCAGGCTGGGCACACTGAAGCTGCAGCATCACTCTTGCACCGTGGGCAGGAAGGGGGCCTGGGCTGCTGGGAATGTGAATGCCCAGGACATTTCAGTGCATTTCAGTCTCTGCTTCCTCTGCCCCATGCTTTGGCCAGAGCTGCAGTGATGTTCTGGGTACTGCAAGGTGTTGTCAGGAAAGTGTAATGTCCTCCCAGTAACCCAGAGACAAACATCCAGCTATGTGTGAATCCCAGAATCCCAGAATCCCTGAATCCCAGGCTGGTTTGGGTTGAGAGGGACCCTAAATCCCACCCAGTGCCACCTCTGCCATGGCAGGGACACCTCCCACTGTCCCAGGGACACCTCCCACTGTCCCAGGCTGCTGCAGCCCCAGTGTCCAACCTTGGGCACTTCCATGGATCCGGGGGCAGCCACAGCTGCTCTGGGCACCCTGTGCCAGGGCCTGCCCACCCTGCCAGGGAACAATTCCTGCCCAAAATCCCATCCAGCCCTGCCCTCCCGCAGCTTAAGGCTCCTGAGTATTTATTTGCAGGGTTTGGTTCTTCCCCAGTGCAGCAAACAGCTTGCTCTGGTTATTTGGGGCTCTGGCTCTGCAGCCTGACCCTCCTGGGGCCCCTTGGCCCTCCGTGCTCACCAGGACCCCCCTGCCAGGGCTGGGAGCCCTTCTAGCACAAACACGTCTGTCTGAGCACCCAAATACATCTTCAGCTGCTTCTGGGGCGTGTGACTGGAAAATCTGCTCGCTGTTAATATTTTCACAGCAAGAGCTGACCTGTGGATCACGAGAAGAAGAAACAAAAGGGACGGAAATACGGCCTCACTTATTTACAAATGTGATTAATTATCTGCAAGCAAATTTTGTTGTCACAGATCTGATTTCTGCTCCTCCTCAGACGTGCTGAGCCTTTTTGTGTTCACGCTGGCAAACACATAAACCCTCCAGTCAGATGACATGTGTCACTTAAACCCACCCCAGATCAGGAGTTGATGTGTGTCAACACATTTGAAGTTGTTAAATGTGGAGGGAGTTTGTGTGCAGAGCCTCAGCTGCCAAGGGAACGCAGAGGGTGTCACTGGCTTTTAAAGCCAAACCCAAACACTGCCGGGTTACCCATCTGATGGCACAAACACACCACAAGGTTGATTTGATGCATTCCCAGGCTGATAGTGATGCTTTAGCAAACGTTCTGTGTCTGGGGGGTCTGTGGAGCTGTGGGGGAGCAGCCCCTGCCCTGCCCTGCCTTGGGGGGCTCCTCCTCAGCACCTCTGGCTGATCTCCCACCCGGTCCCCCGGGGGATCCCTGCCCTCCCGGGCACTCTGGGCTGAGGGGAGCACCCCATCCCCTGGGTTCCTGCAGCCAGGGAATCTCCTGTGGGCTGAGGGGAGCACCCCATCCCCTGGGTTCCTGCAGCCAGGGCATCTCCTGTGGGCTGAGGGCCAGCCCCAGCAGGGCACAGCAGTGTCCCTGCCTGCACAGGGACAGGGGGCACACAGAGAGCAGGGAATGAACCCTGAGAGTGCCACCCTCAGCAGGGCACAGGAGTGTCCCTGCCTGCACAGGGGGCACACAGAGAGCAGGGAATGAACCCTCAGCATGCCGCCCTCTCCCTTCCCAAAGCCAGGGAAATGTGAGCTTTTGGCATTACCTTTCTGTTCATTACACCGCATTTAGAGCAGGTTCCACTGTAAAATATTTGCAATCTGCCGCCAGTTTTGGAAGGAGGAGGGACACGTGCAAGGAGGGTGAGGCAGAGGCTGGCTCCGAGCAGCTCTGACAGGACTGCCAGGGATACTGGGCAGGAATCGTTCCCTGGCAGGGTGGGGAGGCCCTGGAATGGAATTCCCAGAGAAGCTGGGGCTGCCCCTGGAAGTGTCCCAGGCTGGACACTGGGGCTTGGAGCAGCCTGGGACAGTGGAAGGTGCTCCTGCCATGGCAGGGACTGATGATATTTAAGGTGCCCCCCAACCCAAAGCAGTGTGTGATTCTGAGATTCTACACCTAGAATTAAACATACAATAAAGGGCAGCTGGGCTGCACCAAACCACAAAAACCTCGCACAGAGGCAAGAGGACTCGTGTGCATCAGCTCCATTTCTTCCTTCCACTGCACCCACACCAACCCACTGTGCTCACCCCTGGCTGTCAGTGGGGGGTTGAACATGTCTAAAACACACACACACACACACACACACACACACACACACACACACACACACACACACACACACACACACACACACACACACACGTGCATTTCCCAGCTGTGAGTTAGTACAAGTGTTTTCAGGTGTTCCTCATAAAATTGTAACTGCTCTCAGGTGTTCCTCCCAGAGCCAGCTGGGAGAGTTGCTCTTCCCAGTGGGGCCCTTTGCACCCGTTCAGCCTCTCCTGAGCAGCTGCAGGGCTGGAGCAGCTCCGTGCTTCAAGCCTTGAGCAGGAGCTCCCATTTGAACTTCCAATATTAATATTAATGAATTGGGAAATGATATTTTTTCTTCAAGGTTTTTTTTTTTGCCTTATTTCTTCAAGTATATTTAATTTGCTGTATTTTCATGCATTTACTTGTTAAGCCTGAGAGTCTGTCAGAGTCATGCCTCATTCTCCTGATTTTCACTGGGGAAAGGCAGAGCTACAGACCCAGTGGGGCTGCAGGCATGGTCCAGCAAAGGCAATTTTTCTTTGAGTGCAGATAGAAACACTGACTCATGATTTACACATGGGGGATTTCTGGCCACCTGGTCCATATTAAAGCATTGCATGTGCTATTTTTGCTTTTATTTCAATGCATGTTTCCAAAAGAGACTCATGAAAGCTAAAAGAAGAAGAAGAAGACATCAGGGCCGTGTTGTGACTGAGATTTTACACACATAAAAGCCCTAAAGCACTGCTGTGTAAAACCCATTGGTTTCACTTCACAGGGGCTGTGACAAGATTTGCTCTGGCTTTTGATCCCTGTCAGGCTGTCCCCTCCCAGTGTGCTGTGAGATCCAGGACCGAACTCAGGTTCTGTCCCCAGGCCAAATTTAATCAGGTTCCGTCAGTTCAGACACCTCTGCCATCAGCTGTCCCTCAGACTGCCCTGTTCTGAGGTTTTCTTCACAAAATCACATAGGCTTCTTTCTACCATAACAGCTCATTTCTAGAGATTTTATGGACCTAGGTTGAAAGAATTTTGAATTTATAGCAAAAGATCAAGGGCATTTGCATGGCACCATTGCTGGTGAGGGCAGTTTAGTCACAGAGAGCATTTGTGCTCAGCAGGGAAGGGCTGCTCTGCAGACCAGCTGATTCCAGGAAAATCGAGCCTAAATACCATGGAAATTTCTCAATTTCCTGATGATGAGTTTGTGATATAATGCCTGGTGTTATATTTATATGTGGAGCATTGGTTGGTAGGCTGGGCAATGATGGACATGTATGTAACC
>VZSR01000245.1:18777919-18788057 GCA_013398615.1 Brachypodius melanocephalos | reverse complement strand
CAGGTCTTTTCCCTCTGCCCTCCTGCCCTCGGCCCCCAGCACAGGGCTGAGCTGAGCCTGCCTGGGCTCCTCTGCTCAGGGTACAGAATTATCTCCCGCAGTTATTCCCTCTCTCTGACGCTGTCCGACCATCGCTTTAGCGGATAAACGGCCCCGGCCCGTTCCTGAGGCAGGAAATCACCGCTCACACCTCGGTGGGTGCTTCCCCCTTATCTCCGGGGCTCTGCGTGCCCTCGGCTGTCTGATGGGCTCCGCCGCTCATCTCACACTCCTCCTCCTCCTCCACATCCTCTTATCCGGGTTTCTTTGGCCCATTCCTCTGATAATCCGCTGGAGTCCTCTCTTGAAGGGAGGGAAGAAGGGAACTCCTGATTTCCCACCAGCTGCTGTGGGCTCCGAAGCCATGAGGATAATTCTGCTCACCGAGGCTCTGCCTCTGTTCTCCAAACAGCTGGATCAGGATCAGGGTCCCCAGACACGAGGCTTTTCCAGGAGGGCAGGAAGCAGCACCTACAGCATCCCTGAGCACCCAGAGCACAGCTGGGGACAGGACAGGGCACCCAGAGCACAGCTGGGGACCGGACCCCATCCCATGATTCTGCCTTTCCCGGTATGTTTATACAATATCATCATCAGCTCTTTTATCAGCCTGTGGCAGCACAAGCAACAGGTGGAAGTCGGTGAAACTCTTTCCAGTTTTCCCTATGATTAAAGCCCTGCTATTCCAGGGAACATAAAGCACAGGCACAGAATGTCAGCTACTCCTTAAACATCATTTCATGATCATAATGCTGTCATTAGGAGTGTGTTCCCAGTGTATGTCTAACAGCTCAGGGACTGTCACCTGGAACAAATTCCTACCTGGGACTTGTTTAAATCTAACAACCTGCCTTCCTAGATCATGCTGGATCAGCCAGCGCACACCACTCCTTGGAATTAGGTTTGTGTAAGGAAGGATTAGCCTTGTAGAACATAATGCTACATTTTGTTGTTCTGAGCTATACTAAATGTAAATCATGTCCCAGGCACAGCAATAATTCAAACAGGAAATGCAAAAGGGAAGACATCAATATGAAAAAGGAAGATAGGCTGTATAGGAACACAATACATCTGGAACTGGTTTTGAAAGTCAAATACACACCTTTATTTGCAATGCTCGGAGTCTGTTCTGTTACCCAATGAATTTCTGTGAAATAATGTCATATCTGCACCTTTATGAACGGCACAGCTGGAGGAGAATGGGAATGAGGCAGCAGCAACTTGGAGCTGCCAGAGGAGCACCCTCAAAAGCAGCACTGCCTCTGCCTCCTCCAGTTGGACAGAAACGTGGAAATCTGGGAGTTTATAGAAGTCCCCTCTGGAGAAAGAGAGGCTTGAAGGAAGCACTTGTAACATCTCAGAAATAAATAACACAAGTCTGTGTTTTAATAGTGCTTTATAAAAACTGAATTCCAATGGAATTCAAATGCAGCACGGGGACAGAACACTGCCTCGTTGTCTGCAGTGGACACACAAAGCCTTTCTCCAGGTGAAGGATTGCAGTGAGGACACAGGCTCTGGCCCTGCCCAGGGCTGGGTGGGAGCAATGTGCTTGGAAACCACCCCGGGAGCAGCAAAGAGCCCCCCTGGGCTCTGTGGAGGGGAGGTGGCAGTGCCCTGGCCAGGGCAGGAGCTGCAGGCAGGGCAAAGGGCTCCTCTGAGAGCAGAGCTGTGTGGAACAGCGCAGGGGGCTCAGCTGTGGGTCAGCATTCCCCCAGGAGGCTGCAGAGGGCTGGGGGAGCAGGGGCTGGGCAGGGGCAGCTGTGGGGGCTCTGTGTGGTCACACAGCTGGGATGTGGGTGGAGGAATCCAATAGTGGAGCTGCTTCTGCAGCTCTCGAACAAAACAGGAAAATACAAAAGCAGCCAAATTCCACCTGTAGCTGTTAAATGATGGGAAAGAAGAGAACCACAGCAAGGTTCTGAAGTTGGTAAACTTTGACTTTGCTTGGAAAAGTTTGAAGCTAAGTTTCATTATTCCCTGATCTGATCTACTGTGGTGTCTGAAATACAGCTAAAATTTCCAGTGCTTTGTTTTGTTTGGGATATGGCCGGGGTGGATCACAGGAACCCTTCCTAGCACAGCCCAGCTTGTCCTGTGTCCCCCGACCCTGCAACAAGAATAGTCCCAGCTGTGCTGGGGCGTGCCCAGACTCCTGGGTGGGGACCAGGAGCATCCCTGGGTGTGGGGCTCCATCCCACAGGGTGTGGGGCTGCATCCCACAGGGTGTGGGGCTCCATCCCACAGGGTGTGGGGCTGCATCCCACAGGGTCTGGGGCTGCATCCCACAGGGTGTGGGGCTCCATCCCACAGGGTGTGGGGCTGCTGTGGCCCCAGTGCTGCTCTGGGGCTCCATCCCCAGCTCTGCCTGGGCTGTGGTGACCCTGCTGTGCCTGCAGGCTCTGTCTGTGCCCGTTTGCTCATTCTAACCATGGGGCTGAAATCCCTTGCTGTGGTTGCACGGTCCGAGTGCCCTCCTTCGGACAGGGGATTGCTGTCCAACAGGGCTGGGATGACTCCTGTGGGAATGGACAATCCGTGCAGGGTTCTGCTCGAGCAAGGACAGGCACAGGGTACTCATCCCAAGCTGGGCACGGTCCCAGGGTCTCATCCTGTCTCCATTGCTGTGTCAGGGCACTCCAGAGGTGAAATCTCCCTGTGCTGGGGCAGAACAACTCTCCATGAGAGCCGGCCAGTCTCACATCTGTGTCAGACCGAAATCCAACCCCGTTATTCGGGTTCCAAAGAAGCTGATGGTTTTCCTGCAGCTTGCAGCAGAGGCAGGCAGTGCTGTCCCCGTGTCTGCAGAGCTTTGTGAGCAGATGGCAGAGCAAGAGGGGAGGCTCTGGGCACCTGCTGCTCCCCCGTGTGCCGCAGGGACAGGCAGAGGGCGGGCGGGGGAGCGGGGCTGTGCAGGGCTCCAGGCTGGGGATGAATTACAGCAGGAGCTGGAGCGAGGCCACCCACCAGAATTCAATTGTGTGCTTCTCCTGCTTCCTGAGACTGGGCTACAGCGGCCAGGAGGGATTCTGCAGGAAATGAGAGGCTGATACCCGGTGAGCTGCTGGGTGAGAAACCGCGTGTGGTGAGCCCTGGGTGGCACAAACCCCATCACGGACAGGGACAGGGACAGAGGCCACCCTCTGCAGCCTGGCCGTGCTGGGTACCGGCTCTGCAGTCATTTATCACCTGAGGAGCTCTGCACAGAGCCGGCCTGGCCAGCCTGTGACCAACTCCTGCTCCTGCTGCTTGAGGCAGCCTGGGGGAGGCAGGGGGTGCTCACAGCCAGCCCAGTGTCCCAGGGGATGCCAGGGTTTGTCGTGTTTGACCTCCCCAAGCCACGGGCAGGCAGAGGGGACAGCCAGTGCAGCCCCCTGAGCCCCCAGCCCTGCAGCCTCACCAACAGCCCGTGGGGTTTGGGGGGAGGTGAGCAGGGAGCTCACTCTGAACCCAGGGATGCTCAGGGTGCTGCCCACGCTTGTCACCGATCTGCCTTTTCTGCCTTCGCAGCAGCCAGGGAACAGAGACTGATGGAAATCACTTGTCAGTGCTCACACGACCTGGATCCCTCACTGAAAAAAACCCCTTTGTCAGTGGGCAGAGTAAAGAAAATATCCAGCACTGGATGGATCGTGTTCCTGGCTGGCTGGGGAGCCCAGGGTTACACTTGAGAGAAAGCCAGCAGCCACAAACCTGCCATGTCTGTGCTGGTGCTCTCCAAAGGTCTCACAAAAACCTCCTGTTATCCCTTTCTGCAGGCTTGGCTAAGCATTTCAGACCATCTGAAATTCTGTTTTATTTTGAAGGATTAAAGCAAGTCAGAATTTCTATTCAGGATGCACAGGAATTTTAGGGGACTGTGAAATAAGATATGTGTAAGGAGGCTTTTTGTAATACGCCAGAGAAAAATATTCATATTAAACCACGAGATGAATAAATGGGAATTCAAACCCAAGTTTGTGGAGCTGTTTTTTGTTGGTTTTTATTTTTTTTCCTTCGACTTCAACTTTTGAAGGTGATCCAAGCAGACAAGCATTATCTCCTGCTGCAGAACATCCCCTCTGTGCCCACCCTCAGCTGGCTCAGGCAGAAAGCGAAGCAGCCACGGGAATCCAATGCCTGCTGGCCAGGGAAAAATTCAGTGTACAATTCCAGAGCCAAGGGCTGAGAGCAGGGGCTGGGGAGCCCGGGGGACGAGGGTGGCTCTGTCCCACAGGTGGCTGTGTCCCCACAGTGTCCTGGGGGTGGCTGTGTCCCCACAGGTGGCTCTGTCCCCACACTGTCCCGGGGGTGGCTCTGTCCCCCCATGCTGTCCTGTCCCCAGGGAGCTCTGTCAGTGCCCGTTTCCACTCTCAGGCTCCCAATGGGAACTTTAAATAACATCAGACCTGGGGCACCGGGGAACCTTGGGAACAACCTTCCTCTCCCTGCCAAACCCTGGTTTTTTGGGATCTCATTTATAAAGATCCTCATCCAAAGCAATTTCACAATAAAATGAAGTGTATGCCAGTTCTCCGTTATTTTTTTCCATGCAGACACAGAATATCAAATGTAATCAGGGCTGTTTAACCTCAAAAGTGGGGCTGATCAGCATCAGGAGTATTTTTACCTTTTTAGCACTTTGAATTTAATTATGCAGCAACATTGCACACACTGCCCAAGTTTGGTGCCAACTGATTTGGGTCATTTGGCTGCACCACCTGAAATGCTGCTTTGATTCTGGGG
Organism: Brachypodius melanocephalos; assembly: GCA_013398615.1. Classification (NCBI taxonomy): domain Eukaryota; kingdom Metazoa; phylum Chordata; class Aves; order Passeriformes; family Pycnonotidae; genus Brachypodius; species Brachypodius melanocephalos. The sequence goes on along the minus strand of VZSR01000245.1, from coordinate 18,783,293 downwards.
CTGTTGCACCACTGACATCTGCCTGGGATTGTAAAACATATAAAAATTACTGCTTTTTATGGCTTTCCTTGCCAGGCCTTTAGAGGTTTGAAATTCAAGCTATGTGGATCTGATCCTCCTTCAGAGTCTTTCCTGCCAGGGATTTTTGTGGTGATGTCTGAAACTTTTCTTACCCATTGAGATGGGAAAACAATCAGTATTAGATGATAGCACTGTCTTGTATTCCTCCTAACTGGAAATTTCCTTTATGGATGTGGATTTTCGGTCCCTTAACAAGCTAATTTTAGAATAATTATTTTCTTGTACCTCCTGTCATCAGCACAACTCATAACTGGCTGGAACTTTGGGCAGTTTTGCTTCTGATGGTGCTGGAGGTGTTTGCAGGGAGGAGAAGCAGCCCCTGGCAAAGGGACACCTTCTCCTCCAGGCAGAGCTGGCAGAGCCTCTCCAGCCCGGTGCAAGCTCATTTCTGGGTGTTAAAGATGGCAACATCCCTGGATTCGCTTAGGAGAGCTACTTGTGTGGATTTTAATCCTTAATTGAGTTCAGTTGTAAAACCTTCGTGTGACCTTTTTATGAATTAGGTGCAGACAAGTAGGAAATGTTTTCCATTATCACTTAAAAGTACCCTTCCTGCTGTACCTTACTCCCACAAATAATTAGAGAGGAAAGTGGTAATTATATGAATCAATTGATAGCAGCATTTGGCTCAGACAATGCTCGAAAAGAAACTATAATTTAAGCTTAACGTGTACTATAAAGTTGACGAAGAAAATGGAAATTTATGTAAATTCCGAGAGACAATTTATAAGGTTACAGACTATGTGGGATGCACATGTTTGTGACTGTTCTTTAGGTTCAGCTATTTAGGGTTCCTTTCCAGACTGAACTAGTGCTTCCCCTTGGATTCCACCCTCTGGAAATTGAAAAGCTTTTCAATTTGAGAAGGGCAAGCCAGTTGTTTGAGATTAGATTGGAACTTTCCACTTCTCCCACTGTTTTTCCCCAGAAGAGAGGCCGTGGTCCCTGGGGTGCTTTGTGAACACAGAGTGGCCAGGACAGGGATCCCAGGGGTGCCCACCTCATCCTGTGTTTCCTGGGAGTCATCCTGCCCCTCGGGGCTAGGGGCGTTGAGCAGATGCTGGTGTGCTACACAACACACAGAATTCGAGTCATTTGCATAATTAAACACCAGGAGCCTTTAGAGAAGCCAGAGCAGTTTCCAGCAGCCAGGACACCTCGAGTGCTCTGCCCTAAAATTGCATATTTCTTCTGCCATGGGCTGTAAGTGGGTGACACCCAACCAAATGACACCTGTAACTCTGGGTGCCAGCCTGGCAGTGACACAGGACAAAGCCCTGGCTGGGGGCACCAGTGGTGAGGGGTTTGTCGTGGGCTCAGACCCGAATGGGGGCTTGGGGCTGGGGGGTGCCACTGATAACCCCTGTGCAGAGCTGAGGCTTTCTCCGGGCATTTATTCCATCAGCATTCATTCTCAAATGAAAAAAATTAGAATTCGTTCTGTGAAAATACAGTGAGAGGCAGCAAGCTGCCTCCTGAATCACATCCTGCTCCTCTGCATTTCCAGCGGCACCTGTTGCTGATTCCAGCAGCAAACATCACCTTTCCCTTCCATTTGCTCTTTCCAGGAGCAGCAGGAGCCCGGGAGCAGGGGGTGGGCTCTGTTTTAGGTACAGCAGCCCCCCAGGCTCAGTCCTGCTCACAGAAAACTCCCACTCGTTGGGGACTGGATGATCAGATGTGAATTCCCAGTGTGGAGGTGGCTCTGCCTGCTGCCATCCCTGTGTCAGACCAAGGCAGGATTTAGCTCTGTAGAGCCTAAAGTTTGGGTTGAGCAGAGTCAGAAAAACCCCACCCATGTCTGGAATACAACTTGAGCTTTAAAGCTGGTGACAAGAAAACAGAGCACCTAAAGCTGTGTTTGAGAATTGCTGACCATTGGTAATCGTTGTGTGTTTTATATCTGTGTTTGGAATAAGTTTATAGAACATGATTGTGAATTCAGTGAAATCCCAGTTCAAATTAGGATTCTGGCCTGGAGAACCAGACCTTGGCCCTTAAAGGGCTGGCAGGAAAACTAACTTCATGTGTTTTTAAAACAACTTCGTGAAACTCATTCTTTAATCTGCCAATTTCCATTTTCATAAAAGTCCTTTCTCCACAGCTATTAAACATCTTTAAAATATAATTTAAAAAATGTAATAACCTTTGTCATCTGTTCTACAGCTTGCCTTCAGCCAGTGCACTACTTGTGAATACAGAATTTCAAACTAAATTTACTAATCTCATGGAAAAAGGACACTAGAAAATATTGCATTCACGGTTTATACTGGCACAGCAAGCTAAGAACAACTAATTCTATCAAGTAACAAAATAAATTATACATTCCCTCTCCTGGTTGAGCTGAAATACTGCACGAAATTATTGAAAAGCTTCTCATGTAAAACCAAAGGAAAATACCAATTAAAGCCGTGCTGCTGGTGACACTTGGGGCAGTGAGAGCTCTGCTCTCGAGGGGATGGGAGCAGAGAGGGGACCCAGGAGAGGGGCCTGGCCTGGGCAGGAGGGGCAGGAGACCTCCCACGCCTTGGTGGGAGCCAGGAGGGAGCATTCAGAACCATAAACGACATTTTCCTCCCTCCTTGCTCCCTTTTTCCATAGGCAGGGGCTGGATTTGACCTTTCAGGGCACTGCTCTGTTGGAATTACGGAAACTTAGAATTTGGGGTTTTAGCATATAGTAATGCATGTGAGTCGAGGTGGAGGATTTGAGGCATTGTCTGAGTCCTTCTTTTTCCTTCTTCTTCGTGGGTTTGGGTGTTTTTCTGTAATTGGGTGAGAAACTTCCACGTTTTGGGCCTTGGGTGGTCATTATTGGGTCAAAAGTATAAATAATATAGGTGACACCTCGTTATTGGGTGATTATCCCTTAAATAACCTTGGGAAGAGTTAGAAGCTCTCCATTTTACCTCATTTCTCTGACTTGATGGTTGGAGCTCATGGCTGTGAGTCTGTAAACAGATAAGAAACAATAAACATCCAAGTCTGAACTCAATCTACATTTCCTGTGTATTAATCCCGACCTGGGCAAGGAAAAAAGGAACCAAGAACCTTCACAGTGCTCACACTCCAGGGGATCTGAGAAATCTGGAGTGCCCAGCCTGGGCTCTGCACCCTGAGCTCAGCCTTTCCAAACTGCACTTTGAGGTGTTTTTCATCTATAAAACCAGGGTAGTGTTTTGAGTTCCTACCAAACAAATGTACACAGGAATACACCATTTAACAAAAATCCAGCTCAGCTGGTGCATTTTGTCACCAGAATAGGAAAGAAATAGGGCAAACAAACATTTCCAGGAGTGCAGTGAGGAAGCAGAACCCAGCAGCAGCAGCCTCTCCTGCTGCTGTTCCACCAGCTCCATTTGGACCTGGCTGTGTCTCTGTCCATGCTCCCAGTAAATTGCTCAGGAAGCAGCCAGGAATAAAAGGGGAGGAATCGCTGTGCTGCCAACAGCAGCTTTCATCTGTCTGTGCATCCAGGCTCCTGCCTGGCCTCTGGAGCTGACCTTTGTTGGATTGGGACCAGGCTGGAGGCATCAGCAGAGAGCAGCGTGTCCGTGGGTCTGTCCCCACCGATCTGTGGGGAGAGGAGGCCTGGGAGAGCTCCCACGCCTTGGTGGGTGCTGTGTGGGGATCCAGGAGGGCACAGTCAGGACCAGAAATGACACCCTGCTCCCTCCTGAGAGCGGCTGTCTGTGGGTGCCTGCTCCTGCCAGGGCTCCAGCAGAGCTGCGGGTGGGACACGGGGCTGCTCGCCAGGCTGGGAGCAGGAATGCAGCCCCCAGAGGGAATTCCTGCAGGACAGGGGGGGACAGAGGGAATTCCTGCAGGACAGGGGTGGGCAGAGGGAATTTCTGCAGGACGGGGAGGGCAGAGGGAATTCCTTAGAGACAATTCCTGCAGGAGAAGGATGGTTAGATGCAATCCCTGCAGGAGAAGGATGGTTAGATGCAATTCCTGCAGGAGAAGGATGGTTAGATGCAATCCCTGCAGGAGAAGGATGGTTAGATGCAATCCCTGCAGGAGAAGGATGGCTAGATGCAATTCCTGCAGGAGAAGGATGGCTAGATGCAATCCCTGCAGGAGAAGGATGGCTAGATGCAATCCCTGCAGGAGAAGGATGGCTAGATGCAATCCCTGCAGGAGAAGGATGGTTAGATGCAATCTCTGCAGGAGAGGGGTGGTCAGAAGCAGTTCCTGCAGGACAAGGGTGGGCAGAGGCAGTTCCCTGGCTCAGAGCCCTGTCCCTGCTCGCTCACACCCTGTCCCTGCAGCTGTCCCTGCACTGTTCACACTGTTCTGTTTGGGAAGGCTGGAGCTGCTGCCCCTCGTGTGGAACACGAGCAGGGGCTCTGCACAAACCCCTGCTCTGCCTTCCTGCCAGGGTGGAGCTCTCACCTCCCCTGGGAGCCTTTTCAAAATCAGCCTCTTTTGTGCCTCCCTGCTGTGGCCGCTGCACTCGCAGAAAAGATTTTTTTTTCAGATTTTTTTTTTTTCAGAAAAGGTGCTTGAAAAAAATGTTCTTTAATGAAATGTTTTGGGGTGTGCAATCAGAATTTTTTTAATGATTCATGTCATAAGTGCAAAGAATTTTGGCTAAAGTTGAAGGTAAGGGGTTTTTTTTAATCAGCAACATGCTCATTATTCACTTCCCACTCTCAGCCAAGACAAGAAAAACAGCAGCGTTGTGATGAAAAAAAGAGGATCCATCAGGTCCCACTCACTTTTCATGAACTAAGAACTGATGTCAGTGACTGTCAGATTTAAGTGATTTTCCCCATAAATCTCCTCTTTACTGGCAAAAAGGAATCATTGTTCCCTAACACTGCACAAGCTTTTTGTTCGGGTTTGCTGTGTATAAAATTTAATGAGAACAGGCACAGAACACATCAAGAGCCGAGCATGTGTCAGTCAGGAACCGCGTGTTTGAAAACCTTCTCCTGTGATTATCTGCATTGCCAGCTCCCTGCTCGGGGAGGGGAGGACCGGGGAAGGGGAGGGTTTGGGAAGGGGAGGATCAGGGAAGGGGAGGATTTGGGAAGGGGCTGTGTGCTCACGGGCTCCAGGAGCGCCTGCCTGTGGAGCTGGACGTGGCTGAGGCAAAGGGACACAGGGCAGGGAGCTCATGATTGAAAATGGGGTGTCCCCAAGGCTGTGTTTGCGTGGCTGTTCCTCACCTTGGAGGGCTGGGAGGTGTTTATGGACTGCCTGTGCTGGCTGAGCTGCCCTGGTGACCTGGTCTGCTCTGTCACACTCTGTGCTCTGACAAAGACTGTGACAGAGGTGCTTCTGGTCCA
>VZSR01000245.1:18755021-18770295 GCA_013398615.1 Brachypodius melanocephalos | reverse complement strand
TTCCTAAAAGCAGTGTTAAGAGACATTTCATCCCTGGATCTTTGTATTTCCACTCACAGGTACAGCAGAACAATCCTGGTGGTGCAGTAGAATACAAAACGGTTTATTAATGACAGGAGAATCTGCACCCTTGGATATGTCCCAGAGCAAATTTGGACTTATAAGCAGGGTCGTTACCAGCTGTTCTATTAGCAAGACCAGGAAAATAGATATTTTTTACTTTAATTGAATTTCATATAAGTTGCAACCTGGCCTTTAACAAAGAGGTGTCGTTTGAATTTATCACAGAGCCAGGCACTGGCTTTAGGCTCTCAGATTTTGTCTCCAGTGCTGCTGAAGACATTTTACCCCAATTGCATCCTGGCTTTGAATGCAGAAACCTCAGCTAGCAAATCAGCCCTGCTGCTGGGCTGTTCCCTAATTCAGCTGAGGCTGTGCCCAGCAGGGCCCAGAGGTGTGACACCTTTTGCTGGGTGGTGGCACAGGCTGTCCCCTGCCTGGAGCTGGGGCATCCTCAGCTCCCACAGCCCCAGCCCTGCCTCCTCAGGAGCTGAGGGGAGGAAAGGCCCCCTTGATTCACTCCCACAGGAACCACAGCAGCTGCCCTGGCACCTCCAGGAACCAAATTAGGCCGTAGAAAAGCAAGTTAGTATTTTAAACATAGTGGAACTGTTGGCGATTTGTTTGTTTATAAAACAAATATCTGCTTGGTATGACATTACATTGTTGAATTACTTATTTACAGCTCCAAGTACCTGTGTTATTAGTGCTGCCTGCTACTGCAAACACCAAATTAATGTTCCCTTATTTCTCCACTTAGGTTGTGGAGATTGTATTATGACTTCATCAGCTGGCTGTGTTTTTCAAAGAAACTTATTCCAATCCAATTGCTTATGTCATGTTGCAGACAAATGAAAGCAAAGGCCCCCCACATTGTGGGTGAAATCTGTAATGCTGCGACACCTTCGACAATCAGGCTAAATCTGTCAGGGGACTTTTAATACACTGCACTGATGAAGCAAGAGTATTAAATTTATTCAACCATGAAGAAGGTTTTGATTATCCTACACCTCAGCTGTGCCAGCATGTGTTGACCATGAGTGAAAAAAACAGGAGAAAATGAAATGTGATTAGTTCCTGATGGGCTGAGATTCCTTTAATACGCATAACGGGGTGGGAATTCACATGAACAGCTCCCATCAAGGGTTTATTTTTTTCGTATCTACTCCACAACACAACGAATCAGTGTCTCTGAAGGCTGATAAGGCTCTTATCGATACCTGAATGGGAACAGGTGGGATGGCACAATGGTTGCTGGGTTATTGTCTGCATCGTGCACAGCTCCTGGGCCCTGGAATTGTGCCCCCCCAATTTCACTCTGGGAACAGAAGTGGCAGTTGCTTTTGGTCATTTATTTTGTAGATTTGATTGAGCAGATTTGACAAATTGATTAAGTTACAAGGTTTTAAAAATTATTTTTGAGCTGAAGGTTAACAAAAGCATATTTTTAAGAACTCAATTAAAAAATAAAAAAACACCCCAACCTGTAATGCAGTGAGTGAGACATGATTATATGCAAAAGGCATTGTCAGCAGCTGGAAAAATTAGGAGGAAGTTTAAAGGCTAATTATTAATCACCTGGCTTTGGCAGCACCACAGAATTCATCTCCCTGTGTCCTAGGGGGGTGCTGGATTTCCAAAGCTGCAAATGGTAGTTTTTATCTGAATTATTTTTAAGAAAGGTTCTGGCACCCACATGCACAGCGCCGACATTTACAACTGAATTATTACAACTCTGTGTTTTACTCCTCTGCTGCCTCCACACTTGTTTCCCACCTGTTCCTTGTCTGTGAGGGAGCACAGGAATTTCAACAGAATTCACAAAGAAGTGAAAAAAACGAGATTTCAGCATTGGTAATTTGTGTGCATCGTTTGTGGAGGGAGAAGTGGTGTGTTCACAGGGAAGCATGGACCCAGAACAGAAAATAAAATTGAATTTCTGGGCAGGTTTTGGGGCCTGGCTGCCCTGCCCAGCCCTGGCACTGCCATAGGGGCTCCTTGGTCACCTGGAACCGTGGGGTCCCAGACTGGGCTGGGTTCACAGGGACCTCAAAGCCACCCAGAGCCACCCCTGCCATGGCAGGGACACCTCCCACTGTCCCAGGGTCACCTCCCACTGTCCCAGGGACACCTCCCACTGTCCCAGGTTTCTCCCAGCCCCAGTGTCCAAGCTGGCCTTGGGCACTGCCAGGGATCCAGGGGCAGCCACAGCTGCTCTGGGCACCCTGTGCCAGCCCCTGCCCACCCTGCCAGGGAACAATTCCTGCCCAAATCCCACCCATCCCTGCCCTCTGGCACTGGGATCCCTTCCCTGTGTCCCGTGACATGCCCTGTACAGGGTGTCCCTATGAAAGCGTGGGATTTCGGGGCTGGGTGCTGGTTTATGCAAACCCTGCAGCACCAAGGGGCTGCTCCCTCCGCTCCCCATGTCTGATGATGTGAGAGCTGCAGAGCTGCAGAGTGTTCATGGCACTTGTGCTGAAGATGATAAATGCTGCCTTCATCTGGCAACTTCAAGGTTCGCCTGGTTTTTTTTTTGTTTTTTTTTTGTTTTTTTAATTGGAAGAGGAACATGCATATGGTTAAAAACACAGCATGAATAACCCTTCCCTGCAAGCAGGATTGATACAGGCAGCATCAATCCTCCTGCAGGCAGCACAGCTCCTGGCAGACACCGAGAGACCCCTTTGCCATTGGTAGATGGGCTGACGGGGGATGTCCAAGGGAGGTTTCATCCTTTCCTTTTTTGTTGGGACCCTGGAGGCTGAAAATTTCAGGCTTTCTGTTCTAAAGGGCATGAGGGAGCAGAAACAGCCCTGGGGAGGGAGATGAGGGAGCAGAAACAGCCCTGGGGAGGAAGATGAGGGAGCAGGAACCTCCAGCCCCGGTGTCGTGGTGTCCTGCACATCCTACCCTGATCTCCCTCAGCCTGGGACATACACCCAGGGGTGCCTGTGTGAACAGTCCTGGCACAGCAGAGAACCCCTCTCTCTGCTGGGGATTGAGATATTTGGCCTTGATGACGCAAGAGACCTTTCAATCTCCCGTTTTCCTCCAGAAATTGTGAGCGTAGAGCTGTAGAAACACAGCCCCACCCACAGCAAGCTCAAATGGGAGACAACCTGTTACTGAGCATGTGAAATAAATTCGGGAAACTGGGCAAAGACAAGGCACGCTGGGCCTGCGACAGGAAAATGAGCAGATGCTGCGAGTGCAGCCTCGGTGCAGCCTCAGAGGGTGAGTGCTGCCTCAGAGAGGGCTGCTGCTGCCAGCAGAGAAATGCTCTTGTGATTTGATCTCTCCCGTGTTCCTGGAAACAAAAATGGCATGAAGCAATCCCTGCCTTCACCATCAATGTGTGCTCCCCACAGAGCCCCAGGCAGGGCCCCTGGCTTTGGCCTCAGCGCTCTGTAAAACCTTCCACGGCCTGGCTGCTCCTCTCCTCCTCACTCAGACCTCGCCAGGGGAAACACAGCAGCGTCCACAGCTCCTCATGGGGCCCTGCCTCTTTCCCAAAGGGTTTTTAAGCCATGCAGAGCATCATTCTCATCGTCATTATGAAGACAAAAGGGGATGCAGAGGAAACACAAACCATGGGAATATCCCCAGGGGTTCTGGGGGAGCCCCTCTGGCCTGGGAGCTGCAGAGGGTGAGGAGCAGAGCCTGGGGTGGGCTCCTCACACCCCAGGAGCCCAGGCCTGGGCTGTCCCTGTCAAACACACCTCACTCCTTTCCTCTAAATGCCTCAAGCACCCCTGGGATCCCAGAGCCTGCTGCCCTCCCTGCTCTGTGGCTGTGAGTGCCACTGCTGCCCCTGGCCACCGTGCCCTCCCTCCTTTGTTGATACCCCAAACAAACAAACAAACAAACAAATCTATTTTTAAGTCTGTTTTGATTGAATTCATGTTTTCCCAGCTCCATGGAAGGCCTGGCCTCCGTCCCCAGCTCTGCTCCAGACGAGAGGAGGCAGAGGTGGCTGTGGGATGGCTGCGGGTGTTTGTGGCTTTGGGAAAGGCTTTGAAGGACCCCTCTGCAGGGCAGGGCTGCCTGGGGGCTCCAGGGGGGCTGCAGCTGTCCCTGGGCAGAGGTGAAGCAGATCCCACTGGGGAATCTCGGGGGGAAGAGGAGCAGCAGGGAACAGCCCCAGGCAAAGGCTCGGGGCTCAGCGTGGGGCTGCTCCCTGCAGAGCCACTGCCATGGGTGCAGGAGAACAGCAGGGACCTCCTGACGCACCAGGGACAAAGCTCCAGGACACTTTCCCCCGGTGCAATGGCCCTGAAGCGGGATGAGGGCAGGAGGGCTGCCCTGGAGATCCTCCCAGTGCCAGGGAAGGGTTCGTGCAGCTGCTGCTCCCCCTGGAATAAACATCAACAGGGATGTGCTGAGGAGGCTCCGGCTCTCATGTCAGCTGCGAGGAACCCTGTTAATATTTCAGGAGGATTCAGACAAAAGCAGAGATGAAAAAGTGAGAGATTCACAGTGTCACAGAGGAATATTTGCTGATGGAGAGGCAGGCTGCTTTTTTTAAAAACTATGGGGGACATCATTTGCAACTCATTCCCGAGAAGAGACAAGTCCCATGACAGACTTCAAATCTTTGGCACAGCTTTATAACTTTATCAAAGAGAGGCATCAAAGCAAGAACTTTGTTCTGGAAAAAAAAAGGCAGAAAAATAATCTATAGAAACCACAGCAAAATATAAGATCAGGGTAATCATGTTGTACCATCAAAAAGGTGCCATTTTTGTGCCTTTTGTGATGTTTTCTTTGTGACAGTTGGGTCTCAGTGGCACGGTGAAAATAACTCGCTTGTCTTGTGATTGACAGGAAATTTAAATTCTTGCAAGCAAATGCCAGCAGGAAAACAATCTCAGCCCACATATTGCACACCTTAACGTGATACAGGATCGCACCGTCCTCCTTGGGAGTTAATGGGTAATTGGACCCATATGGCACCCAAAAAAAGTGCAAATTTGGGTTTTCAGCAGAAGAACCACCTGGGAAACTGCCTACATTTAGTTGCTTATCAATATTCAATGCTATTGCCAAGACAAGATAAAGGCAGAAGATGGGAACTTGAGAGCTTGAGATAACACAGGCCAAGAAATGCAGCAAGAGAGAATTTAAGTGCAGCAGCAGCTTCTCCTGCTATTGACCCGACCATCGTAACAGGAATAATGTCAACTGTTTTCTGTAATAACAGCACTGAATAGTCCAGGGATGAGCGCTGTTAAAAGCCTGGCCTTTTAGAGTCTCCTTTTTAGACTCTTTTTTCTTCTCTACGTGTTTGATTAAAAATCATATCAGAATTTTTCTCTCTCACTTTTTTTTTGTTTGTTTGTTCAGGATGTGGCTGAGGGCTGTGTGAGCAGTGCTGGAGCACTGACACTGTCTCAGTCTGGAAAGACAGGTGTCTGCCAGGGAAAGCTGCACCTTCCCTTGGAATGGAGAATGCAACCCCCCTCCCTCCAAAGTATTATAATTTTGAAGTTAAGAGGCTTTCAGGAAAAAATATGGGAATAGGAATAACGGCTCTTTTCTAGGAATATTATATACTGCTGGCAGTGGAGGGTTTTCTGCACCTTCATCTTTTCTTTGCAAAGTCACATAACCTTGGCAAAAAGGCAAAGAAGTAATTAATTTATTTTGTTTTGCTTTGAGACACCTTGCCCAGGCACAGGGGCCCCGATTTTAATTGATTAGACTGCAATTTCCCTCAACTTCTCCAGCAAATATGATGCAGTGCTGCACCTGAAGCACCTGAGCAGGAACCTGCTCCAAAGGCTTTATCATCCCCATTTTTCACACATTCTTTTTGTGCACGTTTGTTTGGCATTTCACTCTTATCTCATCTCCCAGCCTGCTGCAATAATCCAGCATTTCTCAACAAGAGCCGCTCTCAGTCTCAGACCTAATAAAAAGTCTGTTTCACACCAGGAGGCTGCTGGCCCTTCCTTTTCTCTGCTGAAAGTTGTTATTGTTTTGCAGCTGAAGCCAACAGAAGGCGTTTGTGCCCGTGCTTTGGTCGGTGTGCCACTGATGAGAGGCTTGCTCAGCACACACAGGCAGCACCCAGAACATCCACAGGAAACAAGGATCCTCCTCTTCCTCAGAGCCTGCCCCGGGGAGGCACAGCAGGGGCAGGGCAGAGGCAGATCCAGCCTCAGAGGTGCAGCTGGAAAGGAGCCTCTGGCCCCACCTGCCCGCAGCACAGCTGGCACAGCTGCCCAGGGCACTGCTGCAGTCCATCCCCGGGAGGGGTCAGGGGGCAGGTGGGGATACGGTGTGATGGGAAGCATGGTGGTGTTGGGCTGATCCCAGGGGCTTTTCCAGCCCTGGTGGCTGTGATTCCATGGTGCTGCCCAGACAGAGTCCTGAACAGAGCCCCAGCCCTGGCACCACGGGTGTGAAAAACGGGGTTCACTCTCCTGGTAAAATATGAAAGTTTAATAAAGGACAATAGCTGCTCTCACAGCCCTTCCTTCCCCATCCCCTGAGCCCCACACCTTTGGCAGGGCTGGGGGATGGCACTGGGACACTCAGGGATTGTCCTGACACACACACCTGGAGATGGGAATGGGGCTGGGGCATCCCACGAGGAAAAGCCACCCCAGGGAATGCCCCCCCGTAAATAAATTGGGTTTTCTTTGAGGGGGCAGCAGTACCAATGTTTTATACATGCACACACTTTGTCAGGAAGGTTTTGCTGCTCACACACAGCTCCCATGTCCATGCCAGGAGCTGCTGATGTTGAAAATCTGTAACTTGGTTCTGCTTAAGTCAAGCCCCCATTTTAGATAAAGTTCTAACAAATAATGTCATTTCTCTACTCATTTATTTTAACAAATAATTTTAGGGATGACTGAATCCCATGCAGAGCACGCTGCTACAACGTAACGGGACTAATTAAGAGATTTCAGATCTAAAAAGTGTTCAAACACATTGCAGGACCAACTTTAGGGATGCACACGGCCCCTTGGAGAATTTTCTTCTCTTTCACAGGTCCTTGAGGACACCTCCTCTGCAGGGCTGCCTCCCCCCGAGGCTGGGCAAAGGCACAGCACAAAGAGCAGGGCTGGAGCTCCTGCCCTGCTGGAGGACAGGAGGGGATCAGGGAGGATGGTGATGGTCTCTCATCCCTGCAGCCTGTGAGGAGCAGCCCAGCCCCTGGCCAGGTTTCCCCTGCTCTGTGCAGCCAGGACTGGGCTCTGTCTGTGCCTCAGCTGCAGCTGATTCGGGGGAATTCAGACACTTCAAAGCTCTCTGCTGATTATTTTCTCCATTGGAAAGTCAAACGATTTTTCAGTGCAAAGTTCTATTGTCATTTAAATCAGGTTTGTTTTAAAACGTCGAGTAAAGTTCAATAAAATTTTGGTTTCAAAACACTGAAATCAAGTGTTTCAGTCAAGCGACACATTTTGTTTCAACAATTTAAACGGAATGTTTTTGATCTTCCATTCCCAAAGAGCTTGTCCGAGCAAAGCCATTAGTGCTTACACTTACAAAAATAAAGACTTTTGAAGATTATCATCATGACAACATTTCAATTTCATTAACACAAAATAGTTTTACTAATTCAAAATGACTTTAAAATGTGTTAGAAATTTTTATTTCTTTTCATTTCGATTTGAAGATGGAAAATGAATGCATTGAAAAAGAAAACAGATCCTGCAGATACATGGGAATTACCATTTATTAAGCCCAAACCGAATTTTGCTTTAAAGTCAGAGATGATCCAAAACATTAGCACTAATTAGAATAAAACCTGGGGATCCAAAGCAGCTATGCTCAAATAATTTAATTTCCAATATTACTAAAACCATTAGGCTGATGATAAATGGGACCCCGACGGGCACCAAGCAGGAGCAGGGGAGGGGTGTTCTTTAGGAAAGGTCCCTCCTGCTGGGGCAGGCTGTGCCCAGCAGGGCTTTGGGTGCCAGCCCTGCACAGCCCCTGTGTCCTGCAGGGATGGACAGCAGAGCACCAGCCCTCTCCTGCACTGCAGCTCGCTGCTTCTCCTGCCCAGCTGCCTGGAAAACAGTCCCAGTTTGCTAAAACACTCCCAGCTTGCTGAAACAATCTCAGATTAAAACAATCCCAGTTTGCTGAAATTATCCCTGCTTGCTGAAACAGTCCCAGTTTGCTGAAATGATCCCGGTTTGATAAAACGATCCCAGCTTGCTGAAACTCTCCGTGGCCCAGCTGTGTCCTGGAGGTTCTCCCTGCCCAGGGTCTGCCACCCCAAAATCTCAGGTGAGGGCACGACTTGTCCTGCCTGCCCCGAGGGATCCACAACCCTCTTGTTTCATTCAAGCCCCTGTGGTTGATGCCAGGGGATAACTCTTCCCTTGTCCTTTCAATCCTCCTGCCTGCAGCCAGTGCTGATGGAATGAGGGTGTGAGCCAGCCAGCAGTGCCGTGGGCTGTCGGCTGGGAGCTGCAGGGCTCCCGAGCTTCCACTGCAATTGGAAATGATTTTATGGGGGAAAACCATCAGCAGCAGGGTGATAACAGCAGCTGACAAATGTGACCACATCACTTCATGTTTGCTTCTTGTTAACCGATTCTTCACCTTCCTCCCTTTTACACTCTTGGGCTCGTGTTTCACTGCAGATCTTGCAGATTCCTGGGGAAGAGATGATCCCAGGGTTTGCCTTCTGCAGAGGAACGAGCCCAGGGAGCCTCCAGCTGATGCTGCTCCCTGCAAACAGCAGCTCACTGTCCTGGTTTGGGCTCCAAAATGGGCGAGCACAATCCCCATGGCAGTGTCAAACACACCTGGAATGCAGCTGGAATTGCCAGAGGATGGGAATGCCCCACCCTCTGACCAGCCTGCTCAACCTCACCATGAATTCTGTATTTTCTGGAGTCCAGCAAAGGGGAATTTTACAGTGTCCCACCCAGAGGTCCAGGTGTGCTGCTGGCAGCCAGGAAGGGCCCCTGCAGAGGGTTCATTGTCCTGGCAGAGCAGCTCCCTGCACAGAGAGGGGGCTCAGAGGGGGATCAGCCGGACACGGCCAGCAGGGCACAGAGCTCCCTCTGCCCACAGCTGCTGTGCCCCTCCCTGTGCAGCCTCCACTGGCTCCGGGAAAAGAAAAGAAACAGCTGAGGAAAAGAAAAGAACCCACTCTGAGAACCCCCTCAGCTGGGGACACTGTGGAAAAGGTTTGGTTTTCATTGGGGACTGCCTATGTGGTTTCTTCAATTTTGCAAGAGGAGGACTTTGATTATCCAGCAGTGCGAGCTCAGGAGCTCTGAAAGTGAGCAGCCTGTGAGCCATCACCACATCTCCTCTCCTGAGTGCCCATCCCTTTATTTTTCTCTCATGACTCCTTAGCTAACATGACGTTAATTGTGATTGGAAAATGATTGAGCCTGTGAATTGTGAGGCTGCTCTCACTTCAAAATGTAGCAAGTACTGCTCTGATTAGATTGCTCTCTCATTGCTGAACAACTTGAAGCTCAAAAAGAATTTAGAAGTGAATAATATTTGTGCTGAGAGACTCTTTCCCACACACTGGTGAATAGATGTGTGAGAGACAAACCTGCTGCTCTGACACCCACTGGCCAGACAGGAGCAGTGGGGAAGGGCTGGAGTTCTCTGGCTTGAAAAGCAATCCCAGAGGAATCCCAGGATCCCTGAGGTTGGAAAAGAACCCCCAGACCATCGAGTCCAGCCTGTGCCCCATCCCCATCCTGTCCCCAGAGCCCTCAGTGCCACCTCCAGCCCTTCCTTGGGCACCTCCAGGGATGGGCACTCCAACCCTCCCTGGGCAGTTCCAGTGCCTGAGCCCCCTTTCCATGGGGAAATTCCTGCTGCTGTCCACCCTGAGCCTCCCCTGGCCCAGCCTGAGGCCGTTCCCTCTCCTCCTGTCCCTGTTCCCTGGAGCAGATCCCAAATCCCCCCGGCTGTCCCCTCCTGGCAGGGATTGTGCAGAGCCACAAGGTCCCCCTTGAGCCTCCTTTTCTCCAGGCTCAGCCCCTTCCCAGCTCCCTCAGGGATTCTCCAGCCCCTTTCCAGCTCCCTCAGGAATTCTCCAGCCCCTTCCCAGCTCCATTCCCTGCCCTGGACACGCTCCAGCAGCTCTGCACGTTGCAGAGCAGGCTATTTGCTATTTTAAAGCTAATTAATGTTAGATGAGCACAGTAATTTACTGTCCAGAGGGTGAAAAGCAGTAAAGCTGCATTTCACTGCAGAGCACTGTGCCAATGCCCATCAGGTGAGCGGGCAGTGCATTGCAGGGAGATGAATTTGATTTTTTTAAAAGCAATTTTGTTAGTGAAAAAGTCTCAGGGAGAGGCTTCCAGAGGAGGCCTTTCCCCTACAGAAATGTTGCATCACTCACTTGGTTTGCAGTGCATGATGAAGACCAGAGGCCACTTTTAACAATAAGTTAAAATTATTTTTACATCATAATTATGACCCACCCTAGGCATTGCCCCAGCACCCTGAATTCTCTTGCCCAGCCCCCAGAGCCAGCAGCTGTGACCAGAGAGCTCCCACCAGACAAAATCCTGTGTCCAGAACTAGAGCCCAACTCCCCAGGAAAAGGGGCAGTGATGGCATTCCCTAAATCCTGCTCCCACCTCAGTGCAGGGTGGGCACAGCCTGGCACAGCAGAGCTGCAGAGCTGCCCTGTGGATCCTCAGGAATGGGCTAAAACACTCTGCTTAGAAAAATTAATAACTCTCCTTTCAAGTCCTCTTTCTAGAGCCTGCACAACTGCAATTGAAGTGATAATTTTAAGAATTAAAATACAGCAGAGGAACAGCAACGGCTTTATCAAATTATGAGTACAGAGCACGTGTTTTCCTTCAATCTTTATAGTGAAAATTATTTTCATATTTTTTTTTTAAAAATCAAGGAGCTGTTACTGTATTCCTGGGGTTTTAAAGAAGTAATGAGCAGTAAACTCCAGCAATTATTCCAATACATTATTAAATGTCACTGTTAAACAACTGCACAGTCTGAAAAGGAAGAGGCATCAATTCAGGGAGGAAACTTTGGGCTGGTTTCACTCTCCTTCCCTGTGATGCCTGGATAATTTTATGCAGAGCATCACCAATAAAAGCAGAGTTTCCTTGATATCTGTTTGACTATGATTTAGCTGAAAAGCTTTAATACCATCTTGTGTGTTAATTCAAGCAGTAAAACCCCCTTTTGTGCTCCTAAATGATACAAAATCGGATCTATTATCACATTTCAGACATGAGATTCACTGACACGAAAGGATTTGTGTTGCTTTACCCATCCACTGCCTCAGAGTTTGCAGCTGTCTTTATCCCCAGCAACAATTACTGCAGCAAGGGCAGCTTTAGTGAAATGTCACACTTTAAACCCCAGAAACAAGATCAAATATCCGAGGTGAAACTGTCCAGATCCTCTGGGGGGTCAGAGGAAAGATCCCCCTGGGGTTTTCTGGCAAGTGCTTTATTACTTCTGATAATCACAGTGCAACATGTTTTATTTATTAGATTTATATCCAAGTGAGTGTATTGTTATCCCTACTTACAATTTGACACGTTAAACCCTGCACTGGAAACCAAAAATGCAATGAATTGGGATCCAGTACAACCCCTTAGCAATTAACAGAAACCCCATTTTTTCCAATAAAAATGTAGTTCCTATTTTACCCCTAATCCCTACTTTCCTGCTCTTTCACACCCCTCTGCGCACAAGGATGCTCTCCGCAGGTTCAAAGGCAGGCAGCTGTGGGAGCTGCTGGGGTGACCCCAGCAAACCCAGGGGCCTGACGGGTCCTGGCAGGGATTTACAGCAATGGGGTGGAGGGAGGCTTGCAGAGGTGTGCAGCTCCACCAGGAAAAACCTGCACTAAAATGGGGCAAGGTTTGTGAAACGATTGTCTGAGAGAGCACAGATCCCTGACAGGAGGTGGGGGCGAGGCTGGGGTGGGGCTCTTCTCCCAGGGGACAAGGACGGGACAAGGACAGGACAAGGACAAACAGCTGGGAGTTGCACCAGGGGAGGTTCAGGTGGGATGTTTGGGAAAATCTCTTCACAAAAAGGGTGGTGAGGCATTGGAACAGACTGCCCGGGGCTCCACCGCGCCTGGAGGTGCTCAAAGAACCCCCAGCAGTGGCACTTTGAGGGCAGGGTGGGTGGCGATGGGTCAGAGGCTGCCCCTGGGGGTGTTCCCAGCCCGAGTGATCTGATTTAACCCTGTGCCTGTGTGAGGTACCCCAGGAGAGCCATCTGCCAGCAGGACAGGGGCTTCTCCCGGCAACACACCGACAGCTTGTCTCAGCACCGATTCACCAATTAAGGAGGAATTTCTAACAGCCCCAGAACGGGGTGGTGGCTGCGATCCTGGTGATCACAGCCTGCTGGTGATAACAGGTGTTGTTAAGATGAAGTCCAGGCTTCACAACGTAAACAAATCATTAAAATTGTGGAAACAGTCATAATCCATTTTATAAAAACATCCTGGAGTGCTTCAGAGGTCACTCACTGTGTGGTATGATCAGGAAAGGAAGTGATAGTGCCTAAAAAAAACCACCAGGCAAAGAACCTTCAATTGACCTGCAGGAAAACTGCAGAGATTTTAATGGAAAAAAAATGGGATAAAGGGAAAATTAATAGCATGAGGGATAGAAACTCAGAATAATATTAAGGCAATAAGAAAAATCAGTATCTAGGAAGAATCAGAAGGGCAAAATTTACTTTTCTAATTAATAAACGGAGGAAGTGTAATATAAATAAAGGCAGTCAGGGAGGGTGTACTGGAAATTGATCCTGTCAAGGCGAATTGACATCTTCTTTTAATGAGGTGATGAGCTTGGTTGATAAAGGTAATAGTGTTGTGGTAATGGGTGTCTGTACAGCATCTGAATTGCACCACATCACACTTTAATTAAGCAAGCAGAGCAGGGTGAGGTGCGGGCAATAAACACGGCAGCGCTAACGAGGAGCGTGCGGGGCTCTGGCCGAGGCTCTGTGCATCCCAAACCTCCCTGCAGACGCTCTGCCTGCCTGGCCACAGCATCTCCACTGCACATGGCCCTTCCCAGCCTCCTGCTCCCGGCCCACAGCGTCTGGGCAGCGTGTTTGACCTGCAGAGAGCAGGAGAAAGCTCTGCTGTGCCCTCTCCAGCTCTGGTGCCACTGCTGTACACGGCTTTTCCTTTCTTCCCTTTGATCCCCAAAGCAATGTGTGCTCTCTGCTTCTGGTTGTTTGAACCACAATTCCCCGAGTCCAGAGGATTTGTGATATTTATCCCCTGTTGATTTTAACAGCAGAGGATCCACTCCTCTGTTCCTTCAGTCTTTGCTCTGCAGACCATTCCTGCCACAGCCTTGCACTGCAGCAGGGGAGGAAGAGGAGGGGACCCAGAGGAGGCTGGAATGTGAGTGGTACAGCAGGATGTGGAATGGGAATGTGGCACCAGGACATGGGATGGGAATGGGGTACCAGGGCACGGAATGTGAGTGGTGCACCAGGACACAGGATGGGAATGGGGCACCAGGACACAGGATGTGAGTGGTAGAGCAGGACATGGAATGGGAATGGGGTACCAGGACACGGAATGTGAGTGGCACACCAGGACACAGAAGACCAGCCCTGTGCTCTGGGGCTGCTGCTCTCCTCTGCCCCAGCACCATTTCTCTGTGGCTTCTCCGCTCCATCCTGACACCTGCACTGATTTTCCCTGGACTCCTGCACTCTGGTTCTCAGCATCTCAGTGCTCTCAGACCTCTGCAGTTTGCTCTTTGGTCAGGAGCCAGGAGCTGCCTTCTCCTCTGCAGCCTGGAGAACCCTTCTGGAGAGAAGCCTGGCAGTGAGCACAGGAGAGGAATGTGTGGGGAGCACGGCGTGGATCGCTTTCCCTGCCTGCTTTGCTTTGCTTTAGGCAGTGACCCTCGTCTGACAGCCCTGCTCTGCCCGTGAAAGGCACTGCACACAGACAGTGCTCACGTGGTGATTCTGATAGTGTACAATATCCTTAATAACATATTCATTTAGTGTTTGATTGATGGGAAGTTATTTCATCTTCTGGCTGGCTGTTTTCAGATGATGAGAATGAATCAGAATCTATGATTATGGCAATCCATTAGACAAACCCCAGCCTTCTGTCTCTCCCGTTCTAAAGGCTTTCTTAACACTCTCACTGTATTTATAAATACACATCTCACACTGGGTATTTATTTAATTGGATAGATATATATATTAACTTGTATTTAATTGACTATACGTGTATTTATGTCTCTATACATGCACACAGGCACCGGTGTCAGTGCTGGGTGCCAGAGCAGCCCTGCAGAAATCCCCAGGGCACAACAAACTCTTCTGTGCCAGGGCGAGGGGGGATCCTGCCCCAGTGTCCTGCTCAGGTGAGGCCCCACCTGCAGCCCTGCTGCAGGGAGGATGATCAGCCCAGGCTTTGTAGGGGAGGAGCAGCAATTCCACCTCGGTGCCTCGGCCTCTGCTCTGCAGGGACATTTCTGCAAACCTGACTGCATCCGAGGCTGGCACCTAAAACCTGCAACAGCCCAAAGCACAGCTGATCTGGGTAAACGCTGTCCTTAAGGACTCTGGAGAAATTAGGAGCAGTGTGAAGGTCTAATTTTCTGAATGACAGAGTAAATCATAACTGGAGGCAGTTGCTTAATTAAGGCTGTGCAGCTAAATGACTCCTCAATGTTCTGGCGGTTCCAAGAAAGCCAGGAGTCATTTCAGGTCAAACTGAACGGCTCATTTAACCCAGAGCAAGCTCAGGATGCTTCATGGGCACCAGGATGTTTTTGTCTGTCCAAACCCCAATATTCCCTTTCCAGCTGCAGGTTCCTGGGCAGGATGGTGGGGAGGCTGAGGCAAGGCAGGATAATCCCTGGTTTCTGCCACACACTTGCAAAAAAGGGAGATCACGGAGACTCCTCCTGAGCAAACAGACAAGGAGATACAGATAATGACTGATTTCTTGTTAATAAATCACTGTTTATGACTTTTGAGGAAGAAAAATGTGCAAGGTCTTCTACTTGAAATATTGAGGGTAATTAAAGAAATAACTGGCATCTAATTTTGGAGTCCCTTAAAGCGTCAGGGATGTGTTTGGCTCCTGCACACACCCACCTGCCACCCTCCACCCTCCATCCCTGCCAGGCAGGCAGAGGAGATGCAGCCCAAAGTGGGCTTTGATCTGCTCACTAATGCTCATTCACACCTTCCCTGGGACAGAAGGGTTTTGGTTCCAGGGAGC
>VZSR01000245.1:18690608-18701141 GCA_013398615.1 Brachypodius melanocephalos | reverse complement strand
GCCGGGGATGGTGCCGGTGCTCCGCCGGGGCTCTGCCGAGGCTGCTGCGGCCGTGCTGGCCCCGGGCTGCTCGCAGGGCGCCCGGGTATGCGGGGATTGTCCCCAGCGCCACCCGGCACCCGCAGCCCTGCAGCTCCGGCCGGCTCTCGGCGTGCTGCTGTGCCGCGGTTTGCCCTTTTTCACTCTATTTAGGAAGCCCTGGCTGTTGTGGAAGTTTAGGAAGGGGTTGTTGGGATGAAATGCTGCAGTTTGGGCTCCCGGCAGCGGTTCGGGGGCTCTGCAGAGCGAGCGGCGCGGGGCTGTGGCAGGGAGAGGACGATCAAACCCTGCCGGGAGCATTACCGTCCGTGTTATTCGTTTCGATACACGGGTCTATATTTCCCAACGATTGGAGTGCTGGCTTCGTGCCACGGGGAGGTTTTGTGCTTGCCGTTCCTGCCTCTCCTAATGGACCCAGGGCTCCCGGATCTCCTCAGCTCCTGGCTGGAGCAGAATTTGTTTACCAGCACTCACGCACCACAATCCACCCGAACCCTACGTTCTGGTTCGTGTTCAGCAACCCCCTGCCTCGATTTCATTATTCCCCCAGCCTCCACTCCAACTTTTTATCGGTGTGTTGTACTTTAGCCTTGATCCTACTACAGTTCAAGCCCCCATTTTCTCCTTCTCTGGAATATACGGTTGTTGCAGTTGGTTGAAGCTCCCGGCTGGTGAGAAATCGGATTTAATGAGTAGCACTCCTCAGCTGTGAAGTCTCTGGCTGCATTATTTTTTGTTGTGCTGTCTCGGAAATCTCCAGGTTACGATGCATTTTATCCATAAGCATTTTTAATGATCCAGCAGTCTGCTGTAAAATGCTGCATGAGGCATTTTTGGTGGGGATTTGGAGGCGTTTTTAGGCTGCTCCTGTTGTAGTAGCTCCTGAAAATACAGTAGATGTCTATGTAGGGCAGCTGACAAGTGGTTTCTGTGTGTACCTCAATTATCCTCTGTATTTTGAGACGTGCTCAGGTCCTCGTGCTTTCTGTGGCACAAATGGAGGATCACAGGAAATCGTAATTAAAAAGTGGTTTATTTGTACTGCTGCAGAGAAAGAGACTTGGTGGGTTCACAGGCTCTTAAGGCATACCCAGCCACTATTAAACACTGTTAGTGCCTAAATACGTCCAAAACGACCTCGTTAAGGAATGGTGTGAGTGCTCCCGAGGTGAGCTCCCTGGGGCTCACATCCCAGCTTCAGGCCTCGGGTTGTGTCTGGAGCTGGGAGCTGGAGCAGCTGGGTGGTTAAATACAGAAATGAAACCGAGCTCTGGGCTGGAAACATCACCTGGCTCTGGCTGGGAGGGCCCGCGTGTGTTTTGTGTGTTTTGCGAAGCGAGGCTGCTCCAGGAGGCGCTGGCTGAGCCCGGGATGGAGCCAGGGGATGCTGGAATGTTGTGTGCTGCTGCTGGATCTGATCCCTCTGCCCTCTGATTAACTCCTTTCATTCCCCCTGCCCTCCAGGCTTGCTTTAGACCTGCAGTTAGCTTGTTGGAAGGTGTAACTTGAAGGGGGAAATGCGAGATCACAGTGGGGAGGGAGGGAGTGAGCAGCAGCCCCGGGCTCTTCATCCCGAGCCTCTCACTGCCCATCACCTCTGCTCCTCTCGGGCTGGCCCTGCTCGATGCTCGTGTTGTAAATGTATCTAATAAACACTAAAGTCATTGCTGTAGGTGTCGAGAGCACTGGAGATCGGCTCTTTGTTTAAACACGAACTCCAGCGAGCTGGACAGAGCCATTTGGGTGCTGAAAAAGGAGTTTGTTCTCCCAGCTCCATGTGAATCCAGCCCTGGCAGTGGCTGTGCTCTGCTCTCCTGGTCTCTCCTGGCAGGGTGGCCGTGGGCCCGCTCTGGGTTCAGCCTCCTGTGCCAGGCAGGGCTCCAAAATCCCCCAGTCCGTGTGTGTGAGGGCAGCACCGTGCCCAGGGCAGGCAGTTCCTGGGTTCAGTCCCTGCCGGGGCATGGGTGGCACTCTCGCTTTGAGTCAGCATTCCTGAGGTGCTGAGGGGGTTTCTGGGCTGGGGCTGAGTTGGAGCCACCCCCGAGGGTGCCCTGGGTGGGCTCTGGCTGCAGCTGAGCACATCTGCCTAAGGGGTGACAGCAGAGGGCATTGAGCAGCTGGAACTGGGCACAGATTTTACTCCCGAGTCTTGTTCTGTGCTGGCACCAGGGGAGAAGGCACAGAGCCCCTCTCGGTGAGCCCGGGGTCAGGGTGAGCCAGGAGCCAGCTCTCACACCAAGGCTTCATTGTCTCCCCTGAGGATGAGGAGTGAAGGTTCCCTGGGCTGCTGAGGTTTCCCAGGAGAAACCTCTGTGTGCAAACATAAAGTAAAGCAAGCAGTTCAGCTGCCTCATTTCACAGGATTAATTCATATATCAGTGTGATCAATCCACTCTGGATCAAACCCGTGGGATTCTCTTGGTGCTGCTCAGCCACACCCACCCTCACCCTCTGAGGGATGGGTGCCCTCCCCACCCTGTGCCAGGCCCCTGGTATCCAGGTGGCACAGGGGTACTGGGACTGTCCTCTGTACCCAGGTGGCACATGCAGGCAGTGTGACCTGAGCCCCACAGTGACCCTGTGTCAGCAGTGTCCCCATGCAGGCAGTGTGACCTGTGTCCCTACAGTGTCCCCGTGCCCCACAGTGACCCTGTGTCAGCAGTGTCCCCACACAGGCAGTGTCCCCGTGCCCCACAGTGACCCTGTGTCAGCAGTGTCCCCATGCAGGCAGTGTGACCTGTGTCCCCACAGTGTGCCCATGTCCCACAGTGCCCCTGTGCCCGGGGCAGTGCCAGGGCTGTCCCTGCAGCCTGCCTGCTGTCTCAGGGCTCTGTGTGTCCCCTGCAGCTCCCAGGGGTCCCAGCTCTCCCTGCCCATTGGACACGGCTCTCCCAGCTGGGAGCTGTCCTGGGAAACCGGTGACACATCTGTCAGACCCCCATCATTGCCATTTGTGTTACTGAGAGCCTTTGGAAAGGAAGCTCTGCAGCAGGAAGAGAGCAGCTGGACACGAGAGGGTGGACAGTGAGTTTGTCCAGCAGTTGGAATTTTGGGATTCTCTGTGCATCCCATCATTCCAGTCCCCCAGAGCCTGCCTGCGGCTGGGGGCGGCTGTGAGCACAGGCAGTGGGGTCTGTGCAGGGTGTCATAAATATAAAACTTCCCTTCTTTCCTTTACGATTTCAAAAAGTTCATTTCTTGCCTTCCATACTCTCAATATTCTGGTACAATTTGGGCTCATAAATCCTTCGGCTCCTGGAGTTTCATTGCTGAGATGTGACCGTGGGACGTGCAGGCTCCTGTGCACACCCCCAGTAAATGAAGTTGCTGTTTGCATGCGAATTTCCCCTTCCCAATCCCTGCCAATTATTAAACAAGCACATTCTGGCACTCGCCTCTTGTCTGTGCGGCAATAAGAAATAAATTCAGCGCAAATTAAAATAATTTATCATTTTAAATGATGGGGAATGTTTCAGCTGTTCTGCAGAGGAGCTAACAAAACAAGGAGTCAGTAAGGGATAAAAACTGGGATTTGTTCCAGAGGGCTGTTCTGTTGAGGAGAAAACAGGGACTTAATGACTTTCCTCTTGTCGTGGTGTGTGGGAGCTGAGTGCAGCCAATGTCCCAGGGGAAGGATCCCAAGGTTTGGGGCTCTGCTCCCATGGGCCAGGCAGCCCCAAGGGTGGAACAACGGGGCCAGGGGTTGAACAGTGCCAGGGCTGTGTCCCTGATCCCCATGGCAATGGGGCTGTGTCCCTGATCCCAGTGGGAATGGGGCTGTGTCCCTGATCCCAATGGCAATGGGGCCGTGTCTCTGACCCCAGTGGGAATGGGGCTGTGTCCCTGATCCCAGTGGCAATGGGGCTGTGTCCCTGATCCCAATGGGAATGGGGCTGTGTCCCTGATCCCAATGGGAATGGGGCTGTGTCCCTGATCCTGATGGGAATGGGGCTGTGTCTCTGACCCCAGTGGCAATGGGGCTGTGTCCCTGATCCCGATGGGAATGGGGCACTCTGAGGGTGCTGTCCCTGATCCCAGTGGGAATGGGGCTGTGTCCCTGATCCCAGTGGGAATGGTGCTGTGTCCCTGATCCCAGTGGCCATGGGGCACTCTGAGGGAGTGGGGCACTGCCACCGGAGCAGAGTCCCTGTCCCCAAATCCCGGGGGCAGAGCTGCTGGGGAGGGGAGGGAGGGGCAGGGCTGTGCTCCCAGCAGGGACACAGGAGCTGGGGCTGCCTGGGGAAGTGCAGCTCCTGTCCCAGCAGAGGACTGAGATGGACAAAGTCTCCCGAACTTGTGCTGCTGCTTTGCCAGCCCTGAGTCTTCACTGAGATCCCTGGAGCATCTCCTGATCTCCACTGGGATCCCTGGAGCATCTCCTGATCTCCACTGAGATCCCTGGAGCATGTCCTGATCTCCACTGGGATCCCTGCTGTCCTGGAGCATCCCCTGGGTCCGTGGCACTGGCCCAGCCTGGCTGGGTGTCCTTGCTGTGCCCTCAGGTGTGTTTCAGACAGGTGTGGGTGAAGCAGAGTGAATTCCTGACCGATGGGCTGTCCTGGCTCAGCAGGGGCATGGCTGGATGCTCACAGCCCCTTCCAACCCCAACCTCCCTTTGATTTTTCTCTGCAGTTTCTGTGCCGTGTCCATGGGCTGTGGGCAGGTGAGGAGAGGGATGGGGGGCAGGGGATGGGCAGGGAGGGGCTGAGGGAGGAGCAGCAGCTCCCAGGTGCAGAGCCTTGGCAGGAGGGGCAGCAGCAAAGCTGTTATGAAAGTGCCCTAATTAGAACG
Source organism: Brachypodius melanocephalos (assembly GCA_013398615.1). Taxonomy (NCBI): domain Eukaryota; kingdom Metazoa; phylum Chordata; class Aves; order Passeriformes; family Pycnonotidae; genus Brachypodius; species Brachypodius melanocephalos. The sequence goes on along the minus strand of VZSR01000245.1, from coordinate 18,696,311 downwards.
AGTGGTTTTCCCCCTGGCTGGAACAAGTGGACTAGAAAATTGTACTCGACTTTTCATTCAGAGACTATTAAAGAGCAGGGGAAGAGAGAACAAAATATAGCTTTTGTCACAGCTCTTTCTATTTCCTTTTTTATTTTGGTACAGAGTCCTGGACATGGTCAGAAATTAGTTTCAGATTAATTTAATTATCGTATTTCCTTTGTGATTGTTTTTTTTTTAACCTGCATAAACCCCTCCCCCCTCATGTTACATTTCTGGTGGTGTGAAGGTGCAAGCACTGGACACAAAGCACAGCCAGCAAATTAAATGTGGATAATGAGGTCATTTGGGGGGACTGGGGCTGGGGGTGGCCCCAGGCTGGGGGACATGATGGGCTGAGGAGTGAAAATGTGAAAATGTGAAAACGTAAAAATGCCTCTTCCAGCCCAGCTGGGGGATGAGCAGGGGGGAGTTTGGTGCTCGTCCCAGACAGAGGGGAGGTCAGTGCTGGGTGTGCTGGCCCAGGGTGGGCAGAGGGGATCCCAGGACATCCCCAGTCCTGCAGGAGCAGGGGAACAGCTTGGAGCTGAAGGAGGGCACATTGAGGTTGGGTTTGAGGCAGAAATGCTTCAACCCAAAGAAGAGCTGGTCTCTGAGTCTCTGGATTTCACCCAGACTCAGGGCTGGTGACCTCCCCCAGCTCTGGTTGGTTTGGTGTGGGTTTGGTTTCTGCACCCCCAGAATATTTACCCTGAGCTGTTTTCAGAGGGGTGCTGGATTCACACCGTGATTTACTGGAGCTGCACTGGCCACATCCACCACCCAAACAGCCTTTGGGCTCCATGGACAACTCCTGAGCATCCCCTTCCCACAGGCAGCTCTGGATTCTTGGCTCCTGCCCTGTCACCCCCACCTCAACTCCCAGAGATAAAGAAATGCACTGAGTCATCCTTAACCTTCTACTCCTCTGTTTTATTTGCACTAATACCTCCAAACAATATTCCTCCTGAGCCCTCACTCGGCTAATCTTGTAAAAGGAAAATGGAATTGGATGTGTCTAAACCATGGAAAGTCACAGAATCAAAAGAGTGGATGGAATTCACAGAAACAAAGATTTTCAAGGCAGCCAGCCCAGAACCATCACCCGGGGATTAAAAATAAATTTGGTTCCAGGAAATCACCTCCTCTGCTCTTCCCTTTGCTGGGCTGGTGCAAAGGAGAGCAGGAGGCAGCAGAGCTCAGGGTCAGGCTGTTCCCAGCTGGAAGCTGCCCTGTGGGCAGGGAGAGCTTCCCTGCAGCCACACTGGGCTGGCACAGGGGCAGGGAGGGACAGGGACAGGGCTGGGGACAAGGGCAGGGCTGGGGACAAGGGCAGGGAGGGACAGGGACAGGACTGGGGACAGGAGCCCACAGAGACAGGGCTGGGGACAGGGACAGGGCTGGGGACAGGGACAGGGCTGGGGACAGGAGCCCAGAGGGACAGGAACAGGGCTGGGGACAGGGACAGGACTGGGGACAGGAGCCCAGAGGGACAGGAGGTGAAGGTGGCCGAGCTCCCTGGGGTGCCAGGATCTGTGTTCAGAGAGCCCAGGCACCCTGAGCTGGACATTGGCTCTGTCACCACCTGAGCTGTGCTGGAACTCACCAAAGCCTGCACAGGAACCTGGAATAATCCCACGGAACCTGGAATAATCCCACGGAACCTGGAATAATCCCATGGAACCTGGGATAATCCCACGGAACCTGGGATATTCCCATTAGACCTGTGTTGCCCTGCTTGACAACATTGCCACAGACCTGGAATATTCCCATGGAACCTGGAGTATTGCCATGGAATAATCCCATGGAATTTGGAATATTCCCATGGAATTTGGGATATTCCCATGGCATTTGGGATAATCCCACACAGGACCCCCTGGCCTGTGTGTGTGACCCTCGCAGGGAGCTGTCCCCTCTCCAGCCTCAGGGCATTTTCCAGCAGCGCCTGGGGACAGCAGCACGGACACCTCAGTGGGGCAAAACCAGAGAGCGATCACCCCACATTGGGGAGAAAACACCTTATTCACAAATCCATAAAATTCACATCTCATAAACTCATTAAGAACCAGATAAATTAGAAGACCCAAGGCACTTCTGCTGGGAAAGAGTTTGGGTGTGGAGGAGAAATCCCTCCCTGGGAGGCTGGGCTGGAATTCCCGGAGCAGCTGTGGCTGTCCCTGGATCCTGGCAGTGCCCAAGGCTCGGAGCAGCCTGGCACAGGGGAAGGTTCTCCTGCCAGGGCACAGGGATGGCAAGGAGATGAGTTTTAAAGTCCCTGCCAACCCAAACCATTCTGGGAGTCTGTGAATGTCTCCTGTGAGAATCCTGTGTTTATATGATTGTTTTGTTTGTTTGGGTTGCTTTCGGGTTTGTTTTGGTGTTTTTCATTGCTTTGTTTGCTTTTACTTTTTCCCTTTTGTTTTGTTCTGGGTTGCATGTTTTGTTCTGGCAGCTGTGCGCAGCATCCCAGATTCCCTGATTTTCTGGGAATACTGGCTCAGGCTGCCCCCAGCCCCTGCTGTGGCCTTTCCCTCTCAGCAAAGCTCTGTGGGATCGACACCCTGACCCTGTTCTGGGGGAGCTTTTTAACATTCCTGTGCCTCAACAAAACGGAGACTGTTCCTGCAGTGCTTCCAAAAACATTTTCACCAGCTCGGAAAGATCTTTAAATAGTCCTCGCTGAGTGAGGCTGCTAATTTGCATGACAGCTTGATTAAACGTAACCTGCTTCCACACTTAATTTATTTTGAAACTGCCCAACATTTTCATTCCATGCCATTAATTTTGCGTTGCCAGCCTGGCTTGATTATTTAAGGAGGAAGGTGATTTTATCATCTTCGTTGGTGCAAGTTCGAACCCACACTGAAGAATGGTCTGCAAGTGGTTATAAATAACAAAAGGCTCTGCTCCACATGAGGATCTGCTGGGCCTGGTGGTGGGATGCAGAAGGAAATGAAGATTTAGGTGCTTTAATGATCCTCTCTGCCTCCAGCAGAACCTGGGCTCCATATTGCCATGTCTATTCCCAGTGTGTGGGTTTGGGGACCCAAAAAGGCAATATTTGAGGGTGCATCTTCCCCAGGTGCTCCATTTTCCCCAGGAAATGATATTTTTAGGAAAAAGGAGCCTCAGACGCTCTGGCAGAGCTGTGCCCTTCCCTCTGGCTCTGTCACAGAAATGGCCCCCAGCTCTTTGCTCTCTGTGCTGCTGGGGCTGGGGGGTCTCACCTGGGGCCAAGTCCTGCAGAAAAGGGTCCAGGCAAGAGCCCCTGGAACTTATTTCTACACTGATCTAATCAGCTTCCCTCTCCAGGGCAAGGCTTCTACAGAAACAGAATATTTCAGATTTCTTGCAAAACTGGAGCCTAAACTAAAAATTATTTAGGTTATGTCAACCATCTGTTCTCAAAGGATGGTTTCAGGAATGTGGCTGTGAATGCAGATTTTAGGTAAAGCTCAAATTTTTTTTCAATTTTTTTGTTCCTTTTTGAATATTCCTGTTATTCCACCCTTCAGCCCTGCAGGCAGGTTCTGGATCCTTCTGGGTGCCCCCGGTTACTCCCTCATTTCCTCCCTCTCTGCTCTTGGATGCTTCACTTGCAGTCTCCATGAGGATGGCACAGAGATGTTTTTCTATTTCAGATTTGCAAACTGAAATGTTCCCTTCATCTGCTGGCTTGTAGATACCTACCAAGGAGCTCAAACCCTCCATTAAAAGGAAATAAAATCCCTCCTGTCTGGTTTCTGCCAGTCCCCAGTAGAGGATCCTTCCCTGGACACCTCCAGGGATGGGCACCCCAATCCCCCTTTCCTTGGGGAGATTCCTGCTGGACAGGAGATAACCGAGAGGGATGCTGCTCCAAGGGACAGCCCAACAATCTGGGTCCAGTCTAAAATCAGACTTTTGGGCCATAAAGCAAAGCCCCAGGACCAGGATCCAGAGGTGGGCACAGCTGGGCATGGGGGAGAACCCAAACCTTTGCTCCTGGGGTGTTCCCAAAGCTGCTGCAGAGCAGAAAGGGGCAGAGCAGGGGGAAAGCATCATGTGAGAGATCCAAACTGCTCACAGGGACGAGCTTCAGGAGCTCTGCCTGATTGGTTTGGCAGAAGGGCATTGGGCACCCTCATGGTGCTGGGGAATGTTTAATGTCAGAAAACGGCCCAAATCCACTCTTGGCAAAAACCCCACAATGCAAACTAAGAGCTAAAAGCTGAACCTGAGCAGTTCCATGCTGACAGTGAGGGGAGGGTTTCAGAGGCACTGCCTGCTGGGGTCAGCCCTCCAGGCTGGGCAGGTTCCTCCTCTCTCCAGGCCCCTGCAGAGGGCACCTCCAGGCCCTTTGCTGAGCTGGGTGATGGCAGGAAGGGGTTTCTTGGACACAGGGAAGGCAAAAATTCCCTTTTTTCCCCAGGCCAGAGGGGTGCAGGGCTCTGCTGAAGCCCAGCTTCCCCCAGCAGCATTGTTGATGCCACAGCAGAGAGCAATCATGGGCTCTTGTGAGGATTTCCTGGATCCAGAGCTTTGATTCTGAGTCTCGATGGGCGTCTCTGTGCAATTAATTCTGTTCTTTAAAATCCATCAAATTGTTATTTGATTTTAATGCCAAACCCCCTGATTTCTTCAGTGACCCCAGTGACAGCTGTTGTGTGTGGGAATGTGATTGGGAATATTCCAGTGTAGGCTGCAGGTGTGGAAATAAATGCAAACCCTGAGGGGTGCTTGACCTTTGCCTTGCCACTGTCACCCCTGTGGCACAGGGCTGGGGAGGACAAGGGAGCTGATCCCAGCCCCTCGTGGGGCCAGAGCAGCCAGGCCAAAGCACTGCTGTGCCTTTCCCACAGATATTCAGGGAACAATTGGCTCCTGTGCCCCGTGCTCACAAACTCCCCAAACCGCTGAGCACCCCAGAGTTCATCCAGCAGGGATGGGAACAGGAACACCCAAAGGGGAAACAGAGACACTTCGTGCAATAAACTGCATGAAAGGTCCCAGCAGTGAGAGCCCAGAGCAGCTGAGGCTGTGCCTGCATCCCTGGAAGTGCCCCGGGCCAGGCTGGGTGGGCTTGGAGCAGCCTGGGATGGGCTCGTGCTGGAACTGGGTGAGTTTTCTCCACATTCTCTCTTATTTCAGTCGCTGGAAGTTTTCAGGTTTCAGACAATGCCCCAGGGCTCTGGGTGGGTGACAGATCCCTGTGGATCCTGCCAGGCTCCCTGGGGCATTCCAGGGTGTGGGAATCTGCCCGGGGTTAAGGAAGATATCCCACACCTCGGGCATCCAATTTACCGACTGTCACTGCTAATGAAACCTCTCCCAGAAAAACTCGGGCTTGGACATTCCCGCGGACACGGCAGAATCCATTTGAGGTGAGCACAGGAACTGAGGCTGCGAGGTGCCTGTGACTGTCACCGCTGAAAATCTCTGCTAATGAACTGTGTATCCGTGTGAGACGGGAGGAGAACTCCCTCGCTCTCTCAATTTACTTTGAATAATTCATTAGCTCGCACTCCTCACCCATGGCAGCCGTAGGTAAATCCCACACTGGAGCCGCTAATTAAAGCTGCAGGATGAAGAGAAGCTACTAATGAGATGCGAGACAAGTCCTCCAACAATAGAGAGGAGCTCGTAGGAGCGGAAAGTTTGATTGTTGGTTTGCACAGGAGCGCTGAGGAATTCACAGTGGGTCCA
>VZSR01000245.1:18660710-18684564 GCA_013398615.1 Brachypodius melanocephalos | reverse complement strand
AGGGAGGGGACATTCCCGAGGGGCTGAGTCGGGCTCGCAGGGTTCGGGTCCCCTCCTCTCTCGCTCCCGAGCTGTGCATTCAGGAAGGACTGAAATCCCTGGGAACAGCAGAACGGGGAGGGGATGGAGGGGAGCCCAGCGCTGGAGCAGACTCTGCGGCAGGGGACAATCTTTGGGGACAGAGGTGTCCTTTAGCTCCATCCCTGTGCCTGGGGACACTCCTTGGGGACAGAGGTGTCCTTTAGCTCCAGGAACAGCTCCAGCCACTCCCGGGGCCCGGGGGAGTCTCCCTGCCCTGGGGCGGTGCCAGCAGTGGAAGCTCGGGAGAGGCACAAAAGCATCTTCTGGAGGCACCAAAATACCCTATGGAGGCATGAAAACACCTCCTGGAGGGACAAACCCATCCCATCCCAACCCAGCAGCAGTCACAGATGGTTCCAGTCTGCCCAGCCCTTTCTCTGCCCCTTCCCGTGGTTACCCTTGGACCGTGGCTCTCCTGGACACCCCAAACCCCTCAAGGTTTCCACGGCAGCAGCTGCCCTTGCTTTCACAGCACACTCGTAAATCAGCTTTTCTCACCCTGGAGGAGGTGTGCAGGTGCCTGCAGGGCTGTGCTGGGTTTAGGGAATTCTAATGCACTGCAGCTCGGGATTACAAAGCACTCACTGATCAGCTCCCTGGAATTGTTTTTCTCAATTAACAAATATTTCTGTATATTTAAAAAGAAGATAAAATTTATCCTTTTTTCTGTACATTTATTTTTGCCTTAACTTGAAGCATATTTCTTTAAAAAAAAGATTGTGGAACGAAGGCAAGCAAGAAAAAGATTTTTCTCTCCTCTTCTTCTCAAAATATGATTTCTTTGTTGTTGTTATTTAACTTGGTTTCCCAGCTGAGCACTTTCAGAAATTTAAAGGTATTTTTGCTGCGGTGTAGCAGCGAGCAGGGTGATCACAAATGGCTTAGCAGCAATCTCTGCACCTGCTGTGCAGGAGGGGAGCAGCTGCTGGGGCTGGGAGCACAAATGAGACCTTGATGGGTTCACAGAGCCCGTTCCCTCTGTGCTGCCCGGCCCTGGGCTGGGGCTGCCTGCCTGGGGAGGCCTTGGAGCAGCCTCTGCCTGGAAAAAGCAAATTCCCCTGATTTTTGTGTGAAAGGTTCAGTGTAAAGTTTCTGTGCTGTGAATGGGTGAAGCTGCAATGAGAAGGGTTTGTGTCCTGGGCTGGTCCCACAGTGGGGACAGGGAGGGATTGTCCCCGTCTGGAGAGGGGCTGGGGACAAGGGATGGAGGGACAGGACACAGGGAATGGCTTCCACTGCCAGAGGGCAGGGCTGGATGGGAGACTGGGCAGGAATTGTTCCCTGGCAGAGTAGGGAGGTGCTGGGATGGAATTCCCAGAGGAGCTGTGGCTGCCCCTGGATCCCTGGCAGTGCCCAAGGCCAGGTTGGACATTCCCTGGGACAGTGGGAGGTGTCCCTGCCATGACAGGGGTGGCACTGGGTGGGTTTGAGGTCCCTCCCAGCCCAACCCAGTCTGGGATTCCCTGGTTCTCTGATTTTCTGGCTCTGTGGCTGTCACAGGGGTTGCACTCGGAGCTGTTGGTCCTGGTGGATCTGCCCAGGCAGCTCCTGCTGGGATTTTCCCCCCAGCTCCAGCCCTGGGCACCATCCCCCTCCCTGCCTGGGCTCAGCAGGGCAGCCCCTGCCAGCACACACAGTTAACACTGCCCTCTGTGGCTCTGCTCTCCCCAAACCCCCCGGACTCCTCCTGACACAATCTGATACAGGCAAACGGAGCCAAAGAGATTTCTCCTCACTAGGGTGATGCCTCCTTCCTTTTCTGTTGCTTTTATAGCTGAGAAGATGGAGTTGTTTTACTCCCACTCCATTAAAAAATAAAACACTGGTGCAAACTAAATGTTAGACTGAGAAACAAAGTGTGAGACATTGGCTATGCTTGGGCTGTGGTGGAAAAGCTTCCTATTTTATTGATTCACAATCAGTGTGGATCAGTTCTGCTCTGAGGAGCCAGCTGCTGTGATCAGAGCAACCCAGGGACCTGCAGCCAAGGGGAAAATGTTCCTGGAAAGGATGCTCACCCAAATGTGACCCCAAATTTTCCTGATATGGGCTTAGAAAATGATGTCTTTTGAATCCAGGTCCCGTCCTCTGCGATTCCCATAAACCTGGGCAGTGCAAAGATTTCCCATTCTCATCACTTACCCCTCCAGCATTAACGGAGAAACCTCAGCCAGAATTCTTTTCTCATTATGCATTCCCTAAAAAAACAACCCCAAATCCCCAACTAAAGAGCTTTTATTTCCTGAGTCCAAGAGTGTCAGCTCCAAATTCGTGGGATGGTTGCAGGTGGAAAGGTTTGTTCCTCCTGACAGCTGTCAGCTTCACTGGGGATGCAAATTAATATGAAAGGACAACAAATGAATGACAGAGGAAATCTTGAAAATCTTCTCAGCCCAAGACATTCGGGTGCAGATTTTTAATGCACTAAAATTTGAATTGCAAGTAGGCAAATTACTGAGGGATTCAGAGCGTTTTGTGAGGGGAACAGCAGCTCCCTCTGACAGCCCCAGAGCAAAGCAAAGCGTTTCAGAGGCCACCTGGGCAAACAGAGCTCCTGTGGCTCTTGGGGAGCCCAGTGCAGGAAATCAAATTTCTGTCATTATCACTCAGTTTCTGCTTGCTACTCTTCACAGCTAAATTATTTCACAAACATCAGCCTCTCCTGTTTGATGAGAGGAAACAGCCTCGTGTTGTGCCAAGGGAGGCATGGTCACATTCACCCTGTTGTTTTTTTTTTCTTTTGCTGTGAATTTTTAATTATTGCTCCAGTGTCCCTGGGAGGAGCTGCAGTTGTCAGAGTATTGGTTGTAAAGATTTCCTCCTGTTGGAGCCCTGTGGTACTTTGTGCTATAAAATTCAGGACTGGAGAGCGGCACAGGAAAATTTCGGCTGGGTAATTTTTCCGGATCAATAAACGCATCCGTGAGCGTGGCCACAGATGGGGCTGGAGGCTGGAACCCTCATCCATCACTCGCCTGGAACCCAGGCAGGGACAGAGCTTGGTCACCACAGCCCCGTGCTGGGGACAGTGCTGCTCTTGCTTGCAGAAAATGAATTTATTGACAGCCCAGCCTGTATTGATCAAGGGCTGGCTCTTCCTTGGGCAGGAGTCTCCTGGCTGGTAACAAGGAAAGGCTGGGATGGGACCTGGAGCAGGGCAGGGATTGGTTTAATTGGGAGCCCTGGGCTCCTGGCAGATCCACAGGTCCAGAGTTAGCACACTGCGGAGTTTTCATTCCATGCTGCGTGGCGGTGACCAGTAAATAACAAATAATTAATAATAAATAACAGCAAAGTCCCTGCCCACTGCCGGGCTCTGGAACTGTCCCTGGCTATTCCCACACAGCAGCTCCCTGTCCCAGCTTCCCACTGGGGCAGGAATTCCTGCTTCTGTTCTCCAGAAGAGACCAACTTGCAAGAAGTCAGTTCCACACAGCATTCCCTGAGTGTCTTGTTTACCTTTTCCTAATTTTTTTTCCTGATACATCTTTTCCTGATACATTTCCAGTTGTATTTTTAGGTGTAACTCCTGATTTGCTTCTGGTCAACAACAGCCCCTTCTCAGTGCTGGTTATCTTTTATATGTCATAGAGGGAATTAATTATAACTAGGGGTGGGGGAAAAAACCCCAAACCCTCTTGGAATGCAGTCTGAGCGAATGTGTCTGTCACAGCGATCTGTTTAGAGAGACAAAATTAAATCAAGGGAAATCTAATGGAATAGAAAAGCAGATCTCCCCAAGGGGACTGCTTTGGTTTGCTGGAAGTTCAACAGGAACATGTGCACAGCTGATCCTGAGGGGTTAGAAACAAACAGAAATAAAGTTATTGCAGCTTCCATTGGAAAGGGGCTGCCCAGGGCAGGGGGAGTCACTGTCCCTGCAGGTGTTCAGGAAAGGTGTGGCAGTGGGCAAAGGCTGGACTTGGCAATCCTGGAGATCTTTGCCAGCCTTCACAGGTCTGGGATTTGGGGATTTGTTCTCCTGCTCGGGTCAGGCCGGCTTGTGAAACCCTTGGAGCGTTTCCAGGTGTTGGGAAGCGTGCTCTGGAATGTGTTTGACACCCACGGGGCGAGCAGAGATTGGCCTCGGGAAGGTTCCAAAGGAATCAGGGAACTATTCAGGCTGGAAAAGGCTTCCAGGATCATCCAGCCCAGCCTTTGCTCGATCAGGTGCCACCATCCCCAGGGCAGCCCCTCAGTGTGAGCCCCATTCCCCTCCAGGCACAGCGGGATTATCCTCTCACCTTCCAGCACGAACACCCCCTGTTTGGTGTGGATATTGAGGGGTGTGAGCCTCATTCCCCTCCAGGCTCAGCGGGATTATCCTCTCACCTTCCAGGAACACCCCCTGTTTGATGTGGATGCTGAGGGGTTGGTACCTCATTCCCCTCCAGGTACAGCGGGATTATCCTCTCACCCTTCATGGAACACCCCCTGTTTGGTGTGGATGCTGAGGGGTTGGTGCCTCCTGAGCCCGATATTCCCGCAGTGCCAGCAGCATGGAGAGCCCACCCCGGGGATGTGCCCGGCTCTGCCCGGGCTGCCAGGACAGCTTTGTTCTCCCCTGGATCCTCTCCCGAGTACTGAACTTGTGGCAAACTTTGGCAATCCTGGCGGTCATTCCCTTCCTCAGCGGTGGGAATGCTGCAGCCCCTTGGAATGACCCCAAAATCCCTGCCCCTGGTTACAGTGCATATGCAAATCAGGTCATTAGTCTGTAGCCCGCAATTGCACGGTTTTGCACGGGTAACTCTGCAAGCCGGGCTCAGGTGTGAGTGCTCAGCGTTTTCCACACGTGTCACTCATTTATTTATTTTAATGCCTTCTTTTCACACCCGAATCTCCTCGTGCCTCGAGAGCAGCAGAAGTTCCCATCCCTTGGAAAAGCAGGGCTGTGCTGGATTGCTGTTTCCCAGGGGAGGGGAGAACAGTTCTCTTTATTTTCACTCCATAGTCGGTTCATAATGGGAATCAGCTCTTGGTAGAATATTTGCAATAAAAACCTTTGAAATTGATTAAATGCCTGAGGTTCCTCTCGGCCATTAACCAAAGTTGGCAGCCATTTATTGCTTCGAACAGAGCGAGGCGGCAGAGATAATCCCTTCAATGTAATCAGCCCCTGCGAGAGAATGGAGTGTGAACTGCAGCGCCGTGCTGTCAGAGTCCCGGATTTTGGGAATGCTGCAGGGAGACTGTGGTACCATCACGGGAAGGTTTCCTGCAGCAGTGGGACCCTGCTCCATCCCTGGGTTCCCTCCCTGGGCTCCCCAGGGCCATCACCCACACCCCAAAGTGCCCAGCTCCCGGTGTGGAGGAAAAATCCATTTCTGGAGCACACACCAGAGCTCGCTTTCCACTGGAGCTCTGGGCTTTTCTAGGCCACTTGCTCACCCTGAATGTTCTCCCTCTGCAGTGTGTGCCTGTTTACAGCAGACCCAATTAGGCAGATCTCAATCAGCACAGCTTTAATGAGGGCTCTCTTTGAAGAGCCTCGTTAGGGCCGAGGCAGAGCTCCTGTCCCTCCTTGGGAGAGCTGCTCTGATTTGTGCCCCTGTTTGTTCTCTGCCTTGTTCTCTCTTTGCTCTCGGGCTTTTCTGCCATCCCGAGGCTTCTGGCCCTTCACCCAGACATTGGGATGGGGGCTGGAGGGAGGCCAGACCCTCCAGGGGCGCTCAGGGGTCCATGGTGGGGTTATGGGGTGGAGATTGTCCATGGAAGGTGCTCCTTTCTGCTCCCGTGGTGGGCTGAGGTCCTGGGGGCTCTCCCCAGCCTGGGAGCTCCTTCTGCCATGGCTTTTGTCATGGGTTACCCAAAACCATCCCAGCTCTGAGTGCCAGGAGCTGGGCTGAGGCCACTCCTGGTGCCAGCCTGGTCTGTGTCCCTGTCACCCTCTGCCCCTGGCCCTGCTGTGGTGGCACTGCCAGCCTGGTCTGTGTCCCTGTCACCCTCTGCCCCTGGCCCTGCTGTGGTGGCACTGCCAGCCTGGTCTGTGTCCCTGTCACCCTCTGCCCCTGGCCCTGCTGTGGTGGCACTGCCAGCCTGGTCTGTGTCCCTGTCACCCTCTGCCCCTGGTCTCCTCTGAGGTTTGGCATGGCAACAACCTGGCCCTTTCAGACAATTTTCCAGGATTCATCTTTCACTTATCCTCTCATTGCCAAACACATTCCTCCCTCCAGCCGTGAGTGCTGGCCTCTGGCTGGCAGTGTGGATATTGTCTTGGAGCTTTGGAGCTGGGAAACGTTGGGGTCCAGGCCCAGGAAATCCTTGGAAAAACTTCAGAGATGCTTGTCTGAGAAATTAAAGTCATCACCTGGAAAGGACAATATTTACAGTATCTCTCTGGTTCTATTTCACAGCTTCAGTGTAAATCCTTGCTTCCACACAAATTTATTATTTACCTTTGTCGCTGGAGACCTTGTCTGGGGTTATTTATCATATATATTGTGTGTGATTATATTTCAACTTCAAATTATTACTGGCAGACACGGCCATGCCTTGGCATCTCTCTTTATTACACTTTGTGCTCAGCAATCCGTTTTTCCTGATGGAGCCGGGGTGTCACAGGGGCAGGTTCCATGATTTATTGCTGTGCTGCCAGACTGCGTGTCCTGAGCCTCCACCTGTTCCCCAGCTGTTCCTGGAGCCTGTGGCTCACTTTGGGAGGGTTGGGGCTGTGCTGCTGCTGAGCTCTAATGCAATCCATCTCTGTAATCCCCCTGATTGCGTGGGGCTCTGTGATCATCACTGCTAATCTCCTCGTGCTCTGCTCTGTTCTGGGTGTGCAGCCCACAGCAAATGGCAAATGCTGCCTGCTTGCTCTGCTCTGCTCTGCTCTGCTGGGACCCCAGAGCAAACTCTGATCCGAGCACAGGGAGCTCAGAGGTCCAAATCAACACTGCTGAAGTGTGCAGGGGCCAGAGAGCAGTGCAGGGTCAGGGAATCCCAGGCTGGGCTGGGAGGGACCTCAAAGCCACCAGGTGAGGTCCGTTTGTCCAATTGCATCACCATAATTTGGGGTATACCTCTAAAAATGCCCTGTGTCTTCAGCTGTTCACCTAATTCAACCTGTTCAAGGAGGTTCTTTGTGAGAGGAAGATTTCCTTCCCTCTCCAAGTGTTTCATAATTCTGATTGCATTGCTCCATGGATAATGGAGCTGCCTAATTGGTGCCTTCAGTGAAAACACAGCATCAAACCCACGGCACATGTCAGGGTTGCTGCCACGTCTGATCAAAAAGCTGATGGAGTTTTCTCCAGGCCCTTCCTGTTATGTGTCCCTGTGGTGCCAGGGTGGGGTTTTTTCAGGACAGGGACTGACTTTATGCAACAAAAGGCAGGAATCTGTTTTGCAATGAGGATTCCCAAACATCCCGGGCTGCAGTAACTGTGCCAGGATTTGGTGTTTGGGTTCCATGAAGAATGGAAGGATTGGGACAAGATGATCCTAAAGGTCTCAAGCCTTCATTCTGTGATTTAGGTGAAGTTCTCTCTTCATAACTTTGTAACAGTAATGTGAATTATTTTCAACCACGCAGTCTGTAAAAGAGCAAAGAGGATTTCCAGCCAGTTCTGTGTCTCTGTGCAGCAGCAGGGCTGGGCAGGGGCTGCTCCACTTTGGGATTCATTTCTGTGGGGTTCTGTCCTGGACAGGGGGTCGGGGTGCTGGGGTGGGATTTGGGCTGAGCCTCAGCCCTTCTCAGCAGTGTTTGGCCTTGAGGCAATGCTGGCCTCACTCACATTTGGGGAAATGGGCTCAAGTTCAGATTTCAGGCCCATTTCTGCTGGAAATCTGCACATTAAAAAATTGCGTTTCCCGCTGGGCAGTAGATGGCATTTGGTCCCTTTTGAGGGACAGCACTCCGTGTGTAACAGGGGGGTTTCCTGCAGCTGTGGGGAGAAGTCCCCTCGTTCTGGTCAGCTATTTCCTTTAGGATCATTACTCTTGCCAGGTATTTCCTTTAGGATCATTACTATGGACAGGTGTCTCCTTTAGGACCACTACTCTTGCCAGGTATTTCCTTTAGGATCATTACTATGGACAGGTGTCTCCTTTAGGATCATTACTCTTGCCGGGTATTTCCTTTAGGATCATTACTATGGACAGGTGTCTCCTTTAGGATCATTCCTATGGACAGATATTTCCTTTAGGATCGTTCCTATGAACAGATATTTCCTTTAGGATCCTTCCTATGGACAGGTTCTGTTTCCACCAGGAGCAGAGAATTCCCAGGCGCTGCCGGGGCGGATTTTGGGGCAAACCCGGGCAGAGCATGGGGCCGGTCCCGGGGAGCGGAGCACCGAGGCTGCTCTCGGAAGAGTCAGAGCTCCCTCTGCTTGCAGGCAATTAGAGGTGGCGTTAATTACACTGGCACTGGTACGCCGGGGTGTCCCCGTGGGATTGGGGTCGATCTGGATCTCTCTGGGAACCGGGATGTGAGTGGTTGCGGTTGTGGTTGTTGGAATAGGATCTGAGCACGAAAGTCTGATAGATATAGATATATTCCAGTAAATTTGAAAAACAGAGGAAAATCCCTCTCCTTATCTGTGATTTCTTAGTTCATCTCCTCATCTCTCAGTAACAGAAATTCTATTATTATTTGCGTGCACACATATACAGTAATAATACAATAATGTGAATAATATTGAATAAATTAAACAGCAATATATTGCTTCAGTCAGTTTAAATGATCAGGTTCACACTCGAGCCCGGTGTGAATCCCTGGCTCTGGTGATGTGGTGCCTCGCACCAGCTCAGGGTGATGTCCCGAATTCCCTGACTGAGGGATTATTCCTTTATCTCGAAGGAGGGGAGAGAAATATCGTGTGGAAGCGATCTTGCTGCAGCAGATTGGAAGTGACTGATGTATTAAAGTTCCAAGAGGAGCCTTTCTCGGGGTTTAATCGCACAAAGGCAGCGCTGTCACTTTGCGTTGGGTGCGGTGAGTGCTCTGGATTGCCGCCCCGGGAAATGCGGAGTAATTGAGCGCGGACTATCGCTGGCACGGGAAGCACAGCCGTGCCCTTCCCTTGGTCAAACCAGCCCTACAAAGGGTGGGTAAGCACAAGGTTTGTTCAGAGGGCTGGGCTGGGATCCGCGGGGTTCTGAAGAATTCCCTAAAACAGCATCCCGGGGGATCCTCAGCTTGGGATGGAGGCACCATGTGGGAATTCTGTGAGAGCTGTGCACAGGGATGGGAACAGCCCGAGCTGTGCCCTCCTCGTGTCTGCCAACAGCTGAACTCCCCTCGTTCTGCTAAATTTGCTGTGATGTCTGAGAGCAGGTGGGTGGCAAATGGGACACGGCTTCCATGCAGGGACAATCCTTTAAATCCTGCTTTCTTCCTGGGGCTGGGCGGGGAGGAACTGCCTCGAGATTCCCAGAAACCAGGGCAGGGCCCTGCCCCTGGGGAGGAACAGGCTCAGGCTGGAGGTGCTCTGGCTTTGCAGGAACTCCTTGGATGTCAGGGCTAAACAATTCTCCAGGAGCTAGGGGCAGCTGCAGGAGGTTCCCGAAGGAATGCACCCGGGAAACAGCCACTCCCTGGCTGGAGAGAAGGAACTGAAAATCGGGATATTGCTCTCATCCCTCGACTGGAAAGAACTGAAAATCGGGATGTTGCTCTCATTCCCTGGCTGGAGAGAAGGAACTGAAAATGGGGATATTGCTCTCATTCCCTGGCTGGAGAGAAGGAACTGAAGATCGGGATATTGCTCTCATACCTCGACTGGAGAGAAAGAACTGAAAATGGGGATATTGCTCTCATTCCCTGACTGGAAAGAAAGAACTGAAAATCGGGATCTTGCTCTCATTCCCTGTCTGGAAAGAACTGGAAATTTGGATCTTGCTCTCCTTCTGTATTTCCCCACCCAGGACTGTCTGGGGCAGAGCTGTTGGTCTGTAGAATTGTTGTTCACCGGGAGAAAAAGCAGGTCCCTGATTATTACACAAAAACCCCAACACAGATATAACAAAATAACCCAACAAAAGCCAACAGAGAGAGAAACAAACGAACAACATCAGCCCCACCAGAAAACAAGAATAAAGGCAGGGAGACAGAGAGGAAAAGGCTCCCGGGGGGCTGTCAGGAGCAGGGGGTGCAGCCCCTCCTGCCCGTGGCTTCTTCCCAGGAGGGACCTGTGGGGATTGGGAATGTTCTTTTGGGTTAGGATCGTCTGAACCCTCATTTCACACCTCACAGGGCTCTGCACAGGCTCACACAGCACAGCATCGCAAGGATGCCCCGGGCAACCGGGAAGCCAAACTGGATTTAACTGGGGGTAAACTGCTGTCCCTGGGGTGGGGCTGGTGGGCTCCTGGCGCTTTGTGTGCAGTGGGGAAGGAGAGGAGCTGCAGGACACCAGGGAAATGCCACACGCACGAGGAAATTCCAAGAAAATTCCTCTTTCCAGGCTTGGGAAATAAGCGCCGTGGAGTTAAACGTGCCCTTGATTTTCCAGCCACGCAGCGAGGCTGTGAAATACGGATGTGGGGGCTGTGAGGGATGAATGTGACCTGAATAGGAATTTCCTGGAGCAGCTGAGGGCAGCAGGCGGCTCTGGCACCGAGCTGGGGGAGCACCCGAGTGCTGGGAGACAGCGCTGCCCTCTGCCATTGGAATTCAGCTCAGGAATCCGCAAAACAACAGCCCCGGGCACAGCGAGCACCACGGGGCAGGGGAGCTGCTCCCCACCGGGGGAGGAGGACAGGGAGTGCCCAAACCCTCACCAAAATGGGCAGCGACAGCTCTTATCCATATTTAAAATGGTTATCACACATCCAGGTTGTAACCAAATTTACCAAATCTCTGTAGGTGGGCAGTTGATTAATGAGGTTATAATTGATCTGCACTGGGAGATATCAAAATGGGGCAGACATGGGAAAAGGGAAGGAAGGAGGGAGGGAGGAAGGATTAACAGAAATCTGTGTCATGCAGGTGTTGTTGTTCATAAGTTTTTGAATATTCAGGTTAATATTCAGTGGCCACAGTGAGCAGGGCAGGGAGAGGATGCTCACAGGAGCAGCAGTGCCTCGGTGCCAATAAACCTGCAGAACAGGGCAAGCTTCCCCAGCCATTCCAGTCAGAAACAGGGACTCTTACTGCTTTCCTTTTGACTTGGTTTGCCCAGTCTGAGATGCTCCGTGTGCTCTACAAACCAGTTATTTGATTTCTCTGTGCCTTTTTGCCTTCTGCGAAAGCCAAAAGCTGCCGTACATCACAGCTGCAAACAGAAGTCTCTTGGAAATGCAGTTTAATTTCCAGCCAGCTCTGTGAGCTCTGCAGGGAGGATGCAGGGAGGATTCTCCTTTGCTCTGCTGCTTTCCAGGACTTTCCAAAGCCCCCGGGAAGGTGCAAGGCACCTCCCAGAGCCTCATCACACCACCGAGGTCAGCAAATCTGGGAATACTCGTGGGGTGTTCTGTAGGCGGGGCAGTGCCTGCCCCTCTGGGCACCCGTGCCAGGGCCTCCCCTCCCTCACAGGGGCAATTCCTGCCCAAGATCCCATCCAATCCCACTCTCAGTGTGAAAGTCTCCCCTCCCTGTCTCTGCCAGTGTTTCCCTTCTGTTAATGGATGCAATGTTCATAAATGTAAGTTGGTGTGAGTACTGGTGACCACTGGTATTTGCTGCACAAGCAAAGATTGCCCTAAAAAATGTTTAAAATGTGGTCAATGGACATCCCTGAGCTTTGCGAGGAGGAAAAAAATCCGATTTTGAGGCGGGTTTAATTGCTCTCCAAGTGGCTGTTAGTGAAGAGGTAATTCAGGCTGGCAGTGAGCGGGCTGAGCACAGAGCAGTTATTTGCCATGGTTACCCCGGCCCTGAATGAAGGGACAATTATTCGAGAGGTGCTGGAGATCCCGCTTGCTTTTCCCACTCCTTTGTGCAAACTACCAAAAAGCCAATTAGGTGCATTTATCCAATTTTAGAGCACGGTGTTTGTAATTAAAGAGTTTGCTGCTGGCCCCGGGCTGGGGGTGGGGGGGGTGCCAGGAGGAGCTGGAGGCTGGCATGGAAAATCCCAGTGCTTCCATCCCAGTGCTTCCATCCCAGTGCTTCCATCCCAGTGCTTCCATCCCAGTGCTTCCATCTCAGAGCTTTATTCCAGTGCTTCCATCCCAGTGCTTCCATCCCAGTGCTTCCATCCCAGTTCTTCCATCCCAGAGCTTTAATCCAATGCTTTATCCCGGTTCTTCCATCCCAGTGCCTCCCATTCCAGGCCTGCAACAGGGTCTGCTCTGAGCCCCTGTGTCCCATAAATCCAGGGATCCCACAGATCCTGTACCCCAATCTGTATCCTCTCAGTGATCTGCACGTGTTGGTTTTCTCCCCAAAGCTCTGGGTGGGGAAGCTTTGGGAGTTTTGGCAGTGGAATGCTGGGATGAAGGGTTTAGGGTGGAACAACACCAAGCAGAACAGGGCCAGGGGTGGCCCTGGCAATGCTGGCAATGGCTGCATTCCATGCTCTGGGAGGGCTTTTCCATCCTGGAAGGTTCTGTGTTGGTTCTTGGACTCTTTCTCAGGTTTCTCTGGGGTTTGGAGCCCCCAGCACCTGCTGTTGTAGGTGTTTGCAGCTCTTCCTTCCTGTGTCCAGCCCTTCCACACAGAATCCTGCATGTTCCCTGGAGGAACAGGTCCCTGCTCCTCACACCTCCAGCCCAGCCGGGAATTCCTCCTCCCTGCCTGTTCCCTCTCCCATTCCCATCCCAGGGAATTGCAGCCCCTGCCTGGTGCTGCTGGGGAGGGGCAGGGCCAGCCCTGGCTGCTCCTGGCTGTGCTCAGAGAGGCTCAGAGGGTTCAGTGATCCACAAAATGTGGATCCCCTGGGTGACTCTGCCATTGAACACAGAGCCTTCATTCTGGGCAGAGGCTTCACAGAATTTACCCTTCCCTTGACTTGCACCCATGCTCAGTGGAATGGGTTTGATCAGGGTCACTGCACAGAGAGGAATAAAAGGAACTTTCTTTTCTGAAAGAGAAAAAAATTAAATTCGTTGTACAGGAGCAGGTTAGGGGCAGGATTTCAAGGGAGCTGCTCCCTTTGGTGACTCCTCCTCTTCCTCCTGTGCATGTTACAGTCAGAAACAGCGAAAAAGAAGATGAATTTGTCAAGCAGATGTGAATTATTGGGTTCCGTGTTCCCTCAGTCAACAGGAACTCGATGGTTTAATGCAGTAATTGAGTGCTGTTCTCATCCTTTGGTTTTTCCCCCGTGCCCAGGCCACTCCTGTTACAAAATGCTTTGAGACAGAGCTATGAAAAACATTAGAATGGGTGGTGTCTTTTGCTTGTTTTTTATCTTTTAGCAGTTTTGTTTTAATATTTAACAATATTTTAATATTTAATAGGACTGGAGCTGCTGTTGCAGCTCGTTGTGCTGGCCCCTCTGGTGCTGTGCAGAGGAGCTGCCCAGCTGATGGCATTGGTACAATGGTGGATGAGTCCTGCTGGGGCTCTTACTGCTGGAGCTGGCCAGGAGCACAGGCAGAGCCCACAGGGGGCTGCTCCTGCTTCCCAAAGTTCCCTCCTCAACCTCCCTCTGACAGCTTTGGGCTCCTGACAAAAGGTGTGAAAAGAAACGGGGCTGCTCTGTCCTGGCTGATCAAAGGTCAGGGGAAAAACAACCTCCAAAGAGTGTTCGTGGGGAAACAGGAGGGATGTGTGGGGATATTCCCTGGAAAACCAGGGAATTCCAGACTGGGTTGGGTGGGAAGGGACCCTAAATCCCACCCAGTGCCACCCCTGCCATGGCAGGGACACCTCCCACTGTGCCAGGGACACCTCCCACTGTCCCAGGGACACCTCCCACTGTCCCAGGGACACCCCACACTGTCCCAGGCTGCTCCAGCCTGGCCTTGGGCACTGCCAGGGATCCAGGGGCAGCCACAGCTGCTCTGGGCACCCTGTGCCAGGGCCTGCCCACCCTGCCAGGGAACAATTCCTGCCCAATCTCCCATCCAGCCCTGCACCCTGGCACTGGGATCCATTCCCCCTTGCAGGAAGGATGAGGACTTGTTCTCCCCAGCATTTCCCGAGCTCTGTTCTCTCCCTGCACGTGGAGCTTTGCCAGCTCTGCCCACTCAGGAAAATCCCAAGGCACTTCCCCAAATCACCAGAGCTCTGGGACAATAAGTGAATTATCAGCAGTTTATGGGCAGGTTACTCAGGGCAGCTGCAGATCTCAGGGCTTGTGGTGTTTAAAGGGGTTGAGTGTTTGGGGTTTGGGTGTTCAAGGGGTTGGGGACGTTTGAGGGTTTTGTGTTTGTGGAGTCAGGGGCTGCTCTTCTGTGGGGCCAAGCTGCTGTTGGCTCTGCCCTCCAGCTGCTGGGGTTTTGTGGTGGCAAACCCACGGATGGAAGGAATCATGCACCCAAGGAATGCATCCCCCTGCACACTCCTGGGATTTTCACTCCTGCCCCAGATTTTTTCCCTGAGCCCCTGTCCTGGCTGCTCCCCTGACTGTTCCCATTCCTGCTCTGTGTTTGGAAACTGCAGGAGTTGTGAGGGATCATCCCTTCTGTGCTTGGCTTCTTAAAAACAGCATCTCCAGCATCCAGAGCATGTTCCTGGTTATAAACAGCATCTCCAGCATCCAGAGCATGTTCCTGGTTAGAAACAGCATCTCCAGCATCCAGAGCATGTTCCTGGCTAGAAACAGCATCTCCAGCATCCAGAGCATGTTCCTGGTTAGAAACAGCATCTCCAGCATCCAGAGCATGTTCCTGCCCCTAGTGTTCCATGTTTGGTGGAGACAAAAGGCTTCCCTTCTGGAAGTGGCAAAGCCACGAGGCATTTAAATATCATTTACTGGGAGAAGCTCCAGGAGTGAGCTCCATCTGACAGTTCCAGGCTTAACTCACTTCAAACAGTTTAAGCCTGTATTCTATTCCCCAGATGTGGAGAATGGAACTAATTTCAACTGATTTCCAATAGTTTAAGCATCTATTTAATCCCCAGGTGTGGCAAAGAGAGAAAATTACAAACAGTTGTTGTTTAAAATGTAATTGAAAATAAAGCTAAAATAACAGTAATAATGATGTTCAGTCTTTGCAAGGATTATGTGCATAATAGCACAATAAATCTTCAATTTTAGGGAGTTTGCTCTTATTTTCTGATTTAATATTATTGATGCTTTTTTGGAATAACGCATGTCTTGGACTGATATAGGTACAAACAGAGAAGTGCACAGGAGAACACAGAGAACACACAGGATAATCACAATGCAAATCCCAATTATTGGAGAATCTCCTGTCCCTTCCCAGCCTCAGGTACAGAGCCAGCCCAGGAGTGGCTCCACCCCAGCCTTTCCCACTGCAGGCTCCTTTTGCTTCTCCTCTCCAAAATATGAAATGGTTTTTCTCCTTGACTTGTAACAAACCATTCTCAAATCTCCCTTACAGTCAATTAAATTCATTAATTAAAAGCAGATAGAGATCAGTGAGTAAAGGCTGAGCTAATATATGCCTAATATATTGTTGTATCATGCTTTGTCAAACATAGCAGTAATTGCTCATTTCATTTATTCAGCATTACTGATTTAAAGATCTTTCTGGACGTTTCGGAGTCAGTTGTCATTTCCTTAATGTCTGCTGGTTGCGTATCAAAGTGTCACTTTATTATTTCAGTACATTATCTGTGGCTTTGGTTTCCTTAAAACCCCTAATTGCTGTGACAGTGCTCACAGGAGCACAGGCCTGATCTGAGAATTATTTCAGTCTCAATAGGAAAAGGCAGCTGCTCTCACCTGGAGGTTTTATTTACACGCCACCTTTGCATAATTGCAATGTCCTGGGGACTCTGTCCTTCTCACGGGGCTGCTGAGGGCAGGACAGCCTGCAGGTCACTGCTGCTGCCAGGTCCCACCAAGCCCTCTGCTGCCCTGGCTCCTGTGGGTGTGCAGAGCATCAGGAGCCACCTCCTGCTCCAGAGCCTGGCCATGGGCAGCAGCTCCTGCAGCCTGGGCAGCTGCACATCCCAGGGCTTGTCCTGTTTGAAGGGACGGGGATGTTTGAGGGGTTGTGTGTTTTAGGGTTTGGGTGTTTGAACGTTCAGTTGTGTTTGAGGGGTTGGGGATGTTTGAAGGGTTGGGTGTGTTTGAGGTTTTGGGTGAAGAATTGGGTGTTTTCAGGGTTGGGTGTTAGAGAATTTGGGTGTGTTTGAAGGGTTGGGGGTGTTTGAGGGGTTGGGGATGTTTGAAGGGTTGGGGATGTTTGAAGGGTTGGCTGTGTTTGAGGGTGTGGGTGTTTGAAGGGTTGGATATATTTGAGGGGTTGTGTAGGTTTGAATGTGGGAGAGAGAAATCAGAAGAGTCAATGATTTCAGTCCTCATGAAACCCAAAAGTGAAGAGAATTGCACTGGAGCCTCTGAGTGGTAATGATCTGAAAAGTTTCAATTACATATAAAAACTGGGGAAAGCCTTGCCTTGTGCTGGAAGAACCAGGGAACCCCAGACTGGGATGGGCTGGGAGGGAGCTCAGTGCCCACCCAGAGCCACCCCTGCCCTGGCAGGGACACCTCCCGCTGTACCAGGGTCACCTCCCGCTGTACCAGGCTGCTCAAACCCTGTCCAGCCTGGCCTTGGGCACTGCCAGGGATCGAGGGGCAGCCACAGCTGCTCTGGGCACCCTGTGCCAGCCCCTGCCCACCCTCACAGGGAGCAATTCCTGCCCAAATCCCACCCATCCCTGCCCTCTGGCACTGGGAGCCATTCCCTGTGTCCTGTCCCTCCATCTCTCAAGTGCCACATCCCAGCCTCAGAAAACACCCACCAAAATCCCAGCCCGTGACAAAAGACTTTACCTAAAATGTTAAACCAATTATTTTTGCAGGAAGCAAAAGGGAAAAAGGGATTAACTGTTTGGTGAAATGTCGATTTTTAAAGGTCTTCAGACGAATCAATGGCTGGAGCTCAGTGAGTTCAGTGCAGGAGCCAGTGGTGAGGAGGCTCAGAGGGAGCTGTAGGACAGGAGTCCATCTGAATTCCATGGATTTGATTACAGGCTCCGTGCAGAGGCTGTGGAAATTGTGCAGACACAGAACAGAGGCACAGATTGCATTTCCTGCATCCCTGTGTGCTCTGTCCCTGCTGCTTTGCACGGGCACCAAGGGCTGATTTCAGCCCAAAAACTTTCCTGCCTGGGGTTTTGTTGGGCTCTGTGGAGCCTTCAGAATAGCTGGTAGGAGTTGTTAGGCACAGCAAAATATTTCAACAGTTGGGACTAATTAACTCTTGAAGAAGGGGTTCGTTAACAGTGAATGGTGGTGGTTTATTCATTCTCAATTTTTGAAGATAGTTTTATTTTCTTCCAAGTCCCACACAAATGTGGATAAAGCAGTCACCAATAGCTGTTACAGGAACAGTTTGGATGGCTGTCAGTTTGGATGGAATGCCATATGCCCGCTCAGCTGTTCCCTGGAATCCTCCCTAGCTCTCCTCAGGATTTGGAGCACTGAGAAATGGGCTTGGCTTTGTTTGCAACTGGCCACAGGAGCACAGGGAGAGGAGCAGGGGCCTGGAGAAGGGGCTGTCCTGAAAACAAATCATTATTCACAAATGTTTATGACAGAAAAAGAAGAATATTGCCATTGAAAGGGGTCAGTGGTGGTGAGGGAAGCACTGGTAATAAGCCCCAGAAGGGAACCTAGAGGAAAGATGGACATTTCCTGTGCTATATTCAGGTTATGGACAGAGGCAAATCTGATCCAAAGGGTGCCATTTCATGTGAAATCTTGGAGAAAAGTTAAGAAGGGGCTACAGGTATCTAAAAGCAGATTGTGCCACGGTTCCTGTGCTTGGACTGCGTTAACCTCAGCAATTTTCATTTGTTCTTTGACATTTTCCAGTCACTTCTAAGCTTTTGATCAGCAGCTCTGGGCTTGTTCGGGAAGGCAGCAGTGCCAGCAGCGCAGTGCTCTGCCTGTGCCTGCTGAGGGGGCTTCAATCAGCTCCAGGGGAGCAGAGGGGGCAGGAGGGATCCCACAAAGGCAGGAGCACACCCAGGGGGATGTCCAGCTCAGGGCTGTCCCTGCCAGCTCACTGAGGTGTGCTTGGAGTGGCAGGCTGTGATTCCTTCCCCTCCCAGGGGGACAGGGCTGGGCTGTGACAATTCCTGCTCCCCTGGGCACGGAGTGAGCCCTGCAGCCAGGGCTGAGCACCCCAGGGCTGTTTGTCATCCCAGTGATTGCTGCACTCCCCTTGTACCTTGGTTTTTATGTCTTGGCCGTGGGTTACCCCCAAGGTCACCCCACCCTGAAGGGTTTGCTCACGGAGTGTTTTATTTTTCCCCTTCACCATTGCCTGTGTTAATCTGTTGCCTGTTAAACCCAAGCATGCCCCTCCACGGCCTCTTTTCCTTGGAAATTGGCAGCAAACTACCACTGGAAAAATAAGAACATTCAGGCATCAGCTTGGACGTGTGAACACTTTGTTCTCTCGGCTGCAAACACAATATTTGTGTTATTTTTGTTCTAATTCTCACTTCGCTCCTATTAAGGAACAATTTCAGCACATTCACTTGACGTTGCTGCCAATTTCCGTGGCATTTTAAAGGAACAACAAGCAGGTGCAGACCTTGCAGGAGTCAGTGTACTTGGCTCCTGGATTCAATTGGTTACGTGGGGTTCTGCGTATTTTCGGGAATTGTGCTGGTGGTCTCAGGGAGTTGGAGAGTCATCCTTCCTCCCCTCTGCTGTGCCTGCTGGGCTTCCTCCGTGCTCAGCATCTCTGCCCTGGGCCAGGGGGAGATGTGATTTCCTTTTTTGCACGTGTAACGCTAAAATAACAAGAAACTGCGTGAGTCTGACTAGTGGGGAGTGCGTTTTGGGGTCACCAAAGCCCCTCCTTCTGGAATTGGTGGTTCTGGCATTCCAGGGGACAGAAGTGTCCCCAAGGCTGGCGGTGCAGCAGGGCTGACCTTTGATGTGGGGAGCTCCTGGTGCTGCTGAGATCACTCAACAGGTTCATCTTTGTGTGCCTCTTCTCAAAGCGGGGCCAAACCCTTCCCTTTTGTCTTTGAAGTGCTGTTAGAGAGATCTGACGCTCGAAAAGCGGCGGAAATTTCCTCCCTGCAAAGGCTTTTGGTGTTTGATGTCCTCAGCTGATCCCCTCAGAAATGCCATTCCCACCTCGCAGAGGGGCAGCCCGGGGTCTGGGGCTCGCTTTGGGGAGCAAACTTCAAAGCAAGGAGGAGAGAGAGGAAGAAATGAGCTTACCATGGACATGCACAGGCCTTTGGAAAAGCAAATCCTGGGTTTGATTTTACACAAATCCTGCCCTCAGCCTCAAAGGTGAGAGCACACAGAGGGATTGTTGGTGATAGCAGGAATCCACGGGATGGGGAGAGCCCAGGACTGACAGAGAAGTGATGGGAATGTGACAGGGGTGGGCTGTGGGGCACTGGAAGAGCTCAGAGCCAGCTGGAGGATTGAGGGGGGACAGTTTTTACATGAAGTGTTACGTGGGGACCATTCTCTCCAGGGAGAAAAGGAGAAAAGCTAAAGCCAAGCCCAGGGCAGTCAGGGCACACCTCAGAAGGTGCAGAAGGGAGCCAGCCCCAGCAGGTGTGGAGGGGCTGGGGCTGTTCTGGGGGCTGTGCAGAGATTTCCTCACCCCGTGTGTGCTGTCACAGCCCCAACCTCTGGAAACACCAGGGGGTTCATCCCCAGCCTCTGGAAACACCAGGGGGTTCATCCCCAGCCCGGTGAATCCTCTGACTGCCTTGCATTAATTTCCATCAGGAACAGGCTCAGACCTGGCCCAGGCCGGGGCAATTATGCTAATGACAGACGTGAGAAACTAATTTGAAACATAAATAATGGATTATTGACCATAAGATTTCCCTCCAGCTTCGATTTGATTCCTTCTCCATCACCTTGCTGCCGAGGCAAATCAGTGCCCACTGAAAAAGAGCTCAGTGCAGAGTGAAAAGTTTGGAAATGGAGCAGTGTGATCCCTGTTTCCAGGAATTAGGGGGTGAAAGCCTCTGTGTGCTCACCCTCACCCAGCAGCTGCAGCCCTGCCCCAGCAGGGAAATGTGGGTGAAGGTTTATTCTAAGGGAGTGAATTGGTGCCTGGTTTTGGTGTCAGCAGTGAGGAACAGCCCGCTGATGGCCGGGATTGTCGGTGCAGCCCTCCGGGAGCGGGGCTTTGCTGCTCCCAGCTGATCCACGCCGCGTTGTTTGGGTTTTTGGGATGGTGGTTTGGGGTTTTGCTAATAACTGTAATTGCAGAAGCGCACAGACAATGGGCTGGTTACCCCAGACCATCGGGCAGACAGAAACTGCTCAGGGCTGGGTTTCCCTCTGCAGCAGCCTGTGCAATCCCATCCCATAAAGTGACGATGGAGCCGTCAGGGCACGGCACCGCCCCACAGAGCCCAGGGCTAAAGGGGCTCAGTCCCGGCTTGGACCTCTTCAATTCCAGAGGCTCCTGGGGCAGAAAGAGCCTTTGTTACCCACCGGGGCCCAGGCTGTGCCTGGCTCCCCCCAGAGAACCAGCTCAGCCCTTGGATCACACCATGCCCTGCCTCTGCCGAGGCTTGGCAATCATTAAATCCATAAAGACACTGCTGGGGCTTGGCAATCATTAAATCCTGGGATGTCCTGAGCTGGGAGGAACCCACAGGATCATTGATCCATCTCCTGGCCTGCCCAGACACCCAGCAATCCCACCCTGGGCACCCCTGTCCCAACCCTCCTGGAGCTGTGGCAGATTTGGGAATGTGCCCATTCCCTGGGGATCTGGGCAGTGCCAGCACCCTCTGGGGGAAGCAGAACCTCTCCTGCTCTCCCTGGTTAAACCCAGCACCATGCTGAATATTCCAGCAGAGCACTGGAAGCACAAGCTTTGTTTTGGAAGCACAGGGTCAATCCAAGCTCTTCCATTCCCGTGGATTCTTTTGGGGACTCTCTCAGGACAAGAGTTCGGTTTGGGTGTCACATTCCTACATTTGGAGAATATTTCAGCTTTTATCGACTGCCTGAAACTTCTGCTCGTAATCTGGAGAGTCTTTTGCCAGTCTTTTGAGATGGTTTGCTAATTCCTCCCTAACTAAGTGCTCACTAATGGTACGAACAGGTTAAATTGCACCAAGATAATTCCCAAAGGTGATGATAGTTCCCAAAGGTGATGATAATTCCCCCCAGATCTCGCAGGTCTGGCTGGAAATCAGCCTGCTGGCCCCCCAGGCTCTGAAGCTCAGGGGATGGGACCTGTGCATTTGAAATCAAAGCTTTGCAGTGCCAGAAATGTCATTCGAGTCTCCTCTTTTCTGACACTTTCTTTAGGAGAGAATTCCATTCAAACAGAAATGTTCCAGCGAACAAGAATGAAATGTCATCCTTTATGTCTCTTAAAGCCCTATATTGTGAGCT
This sequence comes from Brachypodius melanocephalos, assembly GCA_013398615.1. NCBI lineage: Eukaryota > Metazoa > Chordata > Aves > Passeriformes > Pycnonotidae > Brachypodius > Brachypodius melanocephalos. The sequence continues at coordinate 18,663,112 of VZSR01000245.1, read as the reverse complement.
TGTAATACAGCCAGTACAAGCCTTCAGAGCCAGGGAGTTGGTGCACATCAGAGTTTGGCCATGGAACATTGTCCCTAAATGTCACCCTTTGTGCACTCCTGCCGGACCGAGGGGGGAATATGAAAGGGCTGAATTAATATTTCATTTGATGTTCCTGGTAATTACAATCAGGATTAATTCCTTCAGTCTGAGAGCAGATCCTGGGCATTCTGGGGATTGTAAATTATTGATTTGAGAGTGGCAGCAGGAGCGTGCCTGAGCCTCTCTGCTGCTGTGTCTGGGGAGGGAGCGCTGAGGGAAGAGAGCTGAGCCCCAGCACGAGGGAGGCACAGAATGCCGGGATGGGATGGGATGGGATGGACCTCAGAGCCCACCCAGTGCCACCCCTGCCATGGCAGGGACACCTCCCACTGTCCTGGGGACACCTCCCACTGTCCCAGGGAATGTCCAACCTGGCCTCGGGCACTGCCAGGGATCCGGGGGCAGCCACAGCTGCTCTGAGCACCCTGTGCCAGGGCCTGCCCACCCTGCCAGGGAAGGATTTATCCCTGAGCTCCTGCAGTTTGGGGCCATTTCCCCTCCTCCTGTACCTGCAATCCCAGGGCTGTCCCCAGCCCAGCTCCACCCTCCCCTCCCACAGAGCCCTGGCTGTCCCCAAGGCTGGGAGGGCAGCCCTGGTTGGGGACAGTGCCCTGGCTGTCCCCAAGGCTGGGAGGGCAGCCCTGGTTGGGGACAGAGCCCTGGCTGTCCCCAGAGTCCTTTCCAGGGTTCCCTGCCCGCCTGGCCCTGGCACAGCCTGCAGGAGCTCTGGGCACCTCCCTCAGCACAGAGCTCTGTGCAGGGAGGGCAGGAAATCCCTGTCCTGCCCCAAAGCGCTCCTGCTCTTCTGGGAAAGGTGCAATATGAAACGCAGCCATTACCAGGGAAATTTCAATTTTGCCAGGGCTAGGAAGCAGCATTAGGCTGTAATTAAAAAGTTATTGGAAACCTCCACGAGGCTCCAATTCCCTTTAATGACTGCAGCTCTGTCCATCACCAGGCACAAACGTTACTGAGCCACTTCAGGGGGGCACAAACGTGGGTTTGACCTGCTCAAATGCTGGGTGGAATTATCATCTGCTCACATCCATCCCAAAAGGGGAAACTCTACAAAACTGGAATATTTGTATATTTAATGGACTGAAGTTCTTTGCTTCAAGCCAGGAGATGACCCAGCTTGTGCAGACCTGCAAGATAAATTTAAAAAAGCAATTATGCTTCTGAAACCAATAATGAGACCCACTCTTGCTGAGTATAAACCCAAATACACAGAATTTAGTGAGAGCATTTTTTTGTTTATTTATTCCTAATCAGCATTGCAGAGATGTCAGAAAAAAAAAAAACAAACCAACTCTCCAAACCTTTTACATGGCAGATCTGTGAAAAGCTTTATGAAATTAAGTTATGTGTGCATATAATATAAAATCAATGGAACTGCTTAGAAGATCAGAGATACCATTGTGAGAACAAAAACCTAATCAGAAATAAACCCTTTTGTTTAGTTTAAATTAGAGAATACAGCTGGTGGGCTGCTGTTTGCATTTGTATTTTATGCATCTTTAAATCATTTTCCTGCCGTGGCTTTCTGAGGTACAGAACTGGAAAAGGGATTGGGACTTGGAAGTGGTGGGAGGTGCAGGGTTTGGGATATTTTGTGGAAGCACAAGGTTTGCCAGGAGCAGTATTTTGGATTCTACATCTTCATTTTTCAGCTCAGCATGTCTCAGAGTCGGCTCCTCCTGCTGGAATTTACAAATTAAGATAAAAGTACCCAAATGTCAGTGTTTGAATGAGAAATGCTCACGTGCACAGGCAGGGCTGTGGAGCTGGAATTTGTTTTCCAGTGGGTGCCTGTAGAGGGTTTGCATTCAGCTCTCCTCACCTGGGCAGAACTCACTGTCAGGAATCCAGCTCTGATACTCGCTGTTATTTTATTCCTGTATCAATTCCAAAGGAAAAGAAAAACACTTTTGAATTCAGCATCATTCTTTAAATGTGGCAAAGCAGCCCAAGCTGTAATTTTTTCCCCCAAGTGCAAACACATCAGCACAATAACAGTGTGCAGAGTTTGGGCTGTGCCAGGGAGGCTGGGCTCTCTCACTGTCATCAGGAAAAACTGAAAACTTTGCAAAATTCTCTTCTCTTCTCTTCTCTTCTCTTCTCTTCTCTTCTCTTCTCTTCTCTTCTCTTCTCTTCTCTTCTCTTCTCTTCTCTTCTCTTCTCTTCTCTTCTCTTCTCTTCCATTTCTTTAACAAGAAGTAGAAAGAGCATTTATTTTATTGTTACCACATAAAGACATCAAGAGGCAGCCTCTGCCCATCCCCATCCATTCCCATCCATTCCCATCCATTCCCATCCATTCC
>VZSR01000245.1:18631301-18644217 GCA_013398615.1 Brachypodius melanocephalos | reverse complement strand
GGAATTCCCAGGAGACGACACAAACAATCAGATCCAAGGGGATCCCAGGAGAAAGTGAACTTTGGGCAGCAGAGTCTGAGCCCTTCCCAACCCCTCAGCTCCACGGGCTGTTTCAGGAGCACAAAACCTTCTCCTGCTGGAGGAGCCAGGGGGGTTTGCTTTGTGTCCCAGGGGAAGTGAGGGAGGCTCAGGTCACACCTTCAGCTCCCAGAGAGCTGCAGACTCAGAGAGGAGAGCGATCTGCTCCACGTTGTTGTGTGGGGAATTTTTGATTACAACCACCAGTTTAAAAAGAAGCTGTGCTCTTTTCCAACCTCCCCGATTTCAATGCGGGCTCCTGTGGCACAGCTGGATCGGGTCTGGGGCTGTGCTGGGCTCTGTGGGCGCACAGCTGGCACAGGTCACTGCTTTGGCTTTGGGGTGCAGCTGCCAGCCCCGGGCCACCCCTGTCCCCAGGTCCCTCCCTTGTCCCCAGAGCAGCCCAGCCCCTGGCCACCCCTGTCCCCAGGTCCCTCCCTTGTCCCCACAGCAGCCCAGCCCCTGGCCAACCCTGTCCCCAGGTCCCTCCCTTGTCCCCACAGCAGCCCAGCTCCCAGCCCCTGTCCCGTGCTCCCCCCCAGCTCCACCCCAGCCCTGCAGGAAGCTCTGAATAATTCAGTTATCCCTGGAAACGCCTTTTACAGCTTCACTCAGGAACCACAACCTCGGGATTTTATTTAAACATGGATAATGTTCCCAAAGTAATACTCTAGGCCCTTTTTCTGTTTAATAAACCCCCTTAATGTCCCCTAAATATTAATGTATTGATTTAGTCTTTGCAATGTTTGCAGAGTCTAATTTGTTTCCTCAGCCAGGCCAAGAGGGACTTGTGTTTGAAGCTAACGAGATAAATCTTCCCCAAATTTATTTAAAGTGGGACAAAATAAATATGCAAAAGACTTTAAAATCATCTAACAACCACTTCCCAGCGAAAACTGACAATCCATTTCTCCTTTAAATTGCCAGCACTCGAGCAGGGTGTCGGTTTTCTTTATAAAATGAACTTGCTGGTGCCAGCCGCTGTTATCATCCTGTCCCTGCTCGGCACGGCGAGGAAAAGGCTTGGGAAAGCAGCTCTGGAGGGGAAGGCAGCCCCGTGAGGTTTGCTCAGGGATTGAGACCCCCAAAGGCTCCTCCGTGTCCCCCCAGCAGCATCCTTGGCCCCGCTCTCATCCATTCCTGTGTCAGCAGTGGCTGATCCCAGCCTTCTCTCCAGCCTTTGGGGCTTTCATCCATTCATCAAATCCCTCCCACGCTCGTCCCTCCCGGGAGCTGCGGGGGATCTCTCACTCTAAAATAACTTCGGGGTGGTTTTTCCCCTGCTCTGCCGGGCTCAGGGCACAGGAAGGGTTTGCACTGCGAGGTGATCTCATCTTCAGGGGTGGAAACGGGGGATGTTTTATCTGGAGTGCAGCAGGGCTGCTCTCATCTGAAACTCGTCCTTCTGCCACGCTGGAGGTGCTTTAGTCACGGCTTTCCATTACGAGCCTGAAATTTCCATTTTTGGGGATCTGCAGGCAGAGGACAATCCACACAAAATGATCATTTCATCTTGAACCTGAGGACAATCCACACAAAATGATCATTTCATCTTGAACCTGAGGACAATCCACACAAAATGATCATTTCCTGTGAACCTGAGGACAATCCACACAAAATGATCATTTCCTGTGAACCTGAGGACACAAAATAATCATTTCCTCTCAGCATGGGGATGATCCACTGCAGCTGGGGGCAGGGGCAGAAGGAGCAGTAAATTTGGGGCACTTTGATAGAATAGAATATTGATAGACATTATTGATACAGAATTATTGAATATAATATTGATAGATATTATTGATATAGAATTATTGAATAGAATATTGATAGATATTATTATATCTCTTATTGATAGATATCTATCTTTGATAGAATACTTGCAGCGAGAGGAGCTGCACCTCGTGCTCCATCCCCACAGCCAGGGCTGGGGCAGGGGGCACAGGGGGCTCCTCTTGGCTTTGGCACCTGCAGTGGGTGCTGCTGCTCCTCTCCCTGCCAGGAGGGCAGGGACCGCAGTGAGTTTGTCTGTTTTACACTCCTGTCAGCCTGAGGGATGGCACTGTCACCCTGAGCCCTGGCAGGGCCCTGATCGATGTCCCTGGTGCCAGCCCTGCCTCAGCAAACGCTGCTGCTCCCCTCCTGGTGTGCCAGACTCCCTCCTGAAGCTGGCTGAGCTATGGGGCAGGAATATCCCACCCATATGGAATATCCCAGCCCAGGGGAGCAGCTCATCAATAAACACCACAAACAGCCAGGGGAGCTCGTCAGGGAAAGCAGAGGAAAGAGAAGAAATGCACAAACCTGGAGCACTTTAACAACCCGGGACTCTGCCAGGGAAAGTGAATGTTTGGGCTCAGAGGAGGAGCCCCCTTGGCCTCGGGGCTGCACTGGAAAACAGGGAGCAGAGTCCTGGAAAGGTTCTGGGGGTGCTCAGGACCCTCAGCCCAGTCTCCCAGGATTTACCAGCTGGGAAAGGGGAGCTGGGGCCAGAGCTTTGCATTGCAAAGGTGATCGAGGGAACTGGAAACAACAACAGCAGAGCATTTCCTCTCTAAACCCACCTCCACAGCGTGAGGATGCCATTCTTCCACTGGGATTTATTCCATTCCGTCTTGCCTTGGGTGTACGAGCTGGGAACCTGGAGAAGATGAATGTTTTGTGCTCTGGGCTGTGCTGGGCTGGTGGCTGTGGGAGAAGCACCAAGGGTGGGGCTGGCTCTGGCACGGCAGCTCCTCCTCACGCTCCACGCACCAGCAGCATCTCCTCCCGTGCTCTGCACATTCCTGCCTCACTTCCAACCCCCCGCGGTTTAATTTCGATTTTACAGCCTAAGAAAGGGTAAAGGGAGGATGGTGACAATATCTGATATTTGCAAGCAGCCAAATCCACCAGTTGGAAAGAGCAGAACCAAATGCCTGTCCTTAAAAAGAATGCATGGAGCTAATTTAGGAAAAATTCTGGAGACGACTGAAAAAACAACTGAGAAGTAAAGTGGCAGATTCATCCTGCAGGATTGGATTGTGAGGGATTTGAAAGGCAGCTTTAAAGGACTGGGATTGAATGTTTTCTGCCTGGAAAATCTCCATATGAAGGAGTGGATCTCTGATGGTACAGCTTTCCTGGAGGTGTGAAGAAAACTTTTCTGTTGTCCATCAAAAGATTCCAGGGCAACAAATCCCGTGGTTCCCTTACCTGGCAGGGGTGCAGGGACACAGGAGGGGACAGCTGGGGGTGACAGGCTCTGATCTCAGGGGACAGGGACAGGAGGAGAGGGAACAGCCCCAGGCTGGGCCAGGGCAGGTGTGAGTTGGAGATCAGGAGAAGTTTTTCCTGGAGGGAATTTTCCATCCCTGGCACAGCTGCCCAGGGCAGGGCTGAGTTGAAGATCAGGAGAAGTTTTCCCTGGAATGGGTTTTCCATCCCTGGCACAGCTGCCCAGGGCAGGGCTGAGCCCCCATCCCTGCAGGGATTTAAAATCCCTGTGCATGTGGCACCTGGGGGCATGGTCAGGGTGGCCTTGGCAGTGCTGAGGGGATGATTCCCACAATCTGGGAGGGCTTTTCCAAGCTGCAGGACTCTGTGATCCCCTGATTTTCTGTCCCTTTCTGCTGGGTGCTGACGTTGCTGTTGTTTCCTTTAAGCCTGACCCTGTAACGTTCCGTGACCATTTCTGGGAGCAGCTCCTCCAGGGAGATCTCCTGAGGAGTTTCCTGGCAGGGAATGCAAACCCTGTGCCTGGAATTGCCGGGGCTGCACTTCCTGAGTGTCAGAATCGGGGAGGCAGCAGCGAGGACAATAAACAGTACAAGATCTGAGGATAATAAATAGTACAAGGTCTGAGGATAATAAACAGCACAAGATCTTTAGCTCCAGACGAGGGAATGACAGCAAAATCAAACCACACGGCATTGATTGGTAATGCAATCCCATAATATGGCTCCAGCTCCTATTATACCCACTTATCACAGGGCTTTCATCCCAGCTCTTCAGATAAAAGCTGGGGAATGTGTGCAGGCAGCACGGCACAGCCCCACGGGTGAATTCTGAACGCTCTGCTCAAGGAGATGCAGCACACAATCTCTCCTGTTACTGCAGCTTTGGGCATAATTTTTTATTTTTGGGTTTTTTTCTTCCCCACCTGACGTTTTGAACACTTCTCCCTTCAGGTTAATATGTTCATTTATAAGGAAAGGATTAGACAAAAGCCTCACGAGAGAGAGACGTGAACTGGAATGTGAGTGTGCAGATTTGAATGGATAAAGAGGCACTTCAGGGGCTGGATAAAACCAGAGCGTTCCTAAGCCTGTGATTCCAAACCTGCCTCAAGGCCGGGGGCGCTGAAGACATTACAGGGAGCAGAATAAACAGCTAAAAATTGCTTACTTATAAAAAGCTTTGTAATACCAAAGGCTCAAGTAGAGAATTGTGAGTTATTCCATTGACCCCCGTGGATTACTTGTTTTGTTGTCTCTAGGATTCAGAAATGTTCTTATTTTATTTAGACTGAAATTTTAATCATCCCCACTTTGCATTTAAAATATGATATTATTTCCCCTCCTATCATCTGTAAGAGGAAACAGGGAAATTTCTTTAAGAGCTGGCAGATTAGCTTTGTTGTGTAAAACAGATCCTGGCAAAAGGAATTATAATTAACACGAGCTTCCATTGCACTGTGAAAGGGTTGGTTTGGAGGAAAAGTCTTTCTGTTCCAAACACTTCAAAGTAGAGGCTTTGTTTTGTGTTCCCGCTCAATTGGATGTAGTCAGCACGCCCAAATATTTTGCCCATAAATATTCCCCAATCCCTGGATGTGATAACAGCAATCTGCGAGTGGAACTTTGCTCAGCCCAGGAAAAAAAAGCCATGGCAAATTATTTCCTCCATAACTCCGCTCAGCATGGATACCCAGAGCCCTTTAGGAGCAAGAAATCATTCCTTGTTCAAAGCTGCCATTGATTTGTGGAAACGAGCTGCTCCTGCTCACTCAGGCTGGGAAACCATCTCCAGCACACAGCCTGAGCCGCTGGGATCTGCTGGGAACCATTCTCCGTGTGCTGCGTGGTTTCCACTTCCCCGTGGACGTGTCTGGAGTGCCCAAATCTATTATTTGGGAGGATTTTTAGGGAACAGTGTGACTGTGACATCGCCTCCCTGGGACGGTGGGCAGGCGCTGGCACAAAGGAGCCCCAGCTGTGGCTGTCCCCTCCGAGGGGCAATGCTGGACCAGGCAGGCTCATTAGGGGCACTCAGTCCCTAATTAATCAGGGTTTGGGGTGCTCAGCCCCTCTGCCTGCTCTGCCTGCCCGTGACCCTCCTGCAGGTTGGAATTATCCCCCGTTATTTCTCCCCTGATTGATGTATCTATCCCTCGTTGTTGGGGATTTATAGGACCAGGGTATTTATAGGGGCACTGCACAGGGTCCCTGTGCTTCCTCACTCCCACTGATTCCTGCCAGTGGGGCTGGACCTGGCACCCCAACAGGGGAGCAGGATCCGGATCTGTGGCTGCCTTTCCAAGGCTGAAATTCCAGGGAAACCTTCTGCTGGCCCTCACTCAGTGCAGTGCAGCGCCCTGCGAGGGAGCTGCTGCTCCTTCCCAGCACTCCTGTGCCACCACCGCTAAAATCCCGCTAAAATCCCATTATCAATGGCACAACGCCCTGTAAAAAGTGCTGCTTCCCCGGATGGAAAGGCACAGAGCATCCCATCAACATCCCGAGGCTGGGCTGGTCCCTTTTGGGAAGAAGCTGAAATCCCAGCCCGTGTTCCTGCAGAGGAATCCCGGGGGTAGCAGGATTCTCCTGGAGGATGCTGAGTGCGCGGTCCCTGCTCAGGAACCCCAAACCGCTGGGCAGGCACCAGCCCGATGTTAATTGGGTGTTAACTGTCTGTAGGACATGAATATTAATGACGCCATTAATCCCCATTAATAGCAGCAGCTCCCGTGTCGCTGGAATGTCAGGAAGATTAAATCACCCCACTCCCAACGCATTTCCCTGCCATGGGGGCAGCCCTGCAGCGGCTCAAGAGGAGGAATTAATCACGGGGAAAGCAATTCCAGGATGCACTGTTAGATAATCATCACTAATTTCTAGGCGTTGTAGTGAGACTAAAAATAAATACTGGATAAATCCAGTATCCAGTGTCCACTGACTTAATCCAGGGAACAAACCTTTCCAACCTTGGACTGAGTCAAAGCACTCCTGGAAACTTGCTGAGCAAGTTCATATTTATAATATTTATAATAATATTTATAATATTTGTGATATTTATAATAGTTATATACTTATCTATTTTATATATTGTATATATATTATATTTTTATATATTTATATATATAAAGATATATTTATAATAGGTATCATATTTATCCATCCCTTGTCCCCAGTCCCTCTGCAGCTCTCCTGGAGCCCCTTCAGGCCCTGCCAGGGGCTCTGAGCTCTCCCTGGAGTTTTCCCTTCTCCTCTCCAGGTGAGCCCCCCCAGCTCTCCCAGCCTGGCTCCAGCCCTGCAGCAGCTCCCTGCTGGAATTCCCTGAGGAGCTGCAGTCAATGTTCCTTGGGGGTCCCTTCCAGCCCCGAATATCCCGTGGGTCTGTGCTCTTTGGGAGAGAACTGGGGCTGAGAGAAAAGGACCAGGAGTTGCTTTTCACATCACAGCAAAACGCTTAAAATGGGAAGTAAGCAGAGCCATATGGTTGGGATACAGAGAAGGGGGAGTGATGCATCCAGAGAACTGTCAAGGGAAATTATTTTAATAACTATCTTGGGAATTCGATGTAAATCTGTCATTCAGGCTCGCTGGAGAGAGACTAAACCTGTAGAATTCTCCAAAAGGAAAAATACAGAGTTACAAGAAATCATCTCAAATCATTACAGCTCTTTTATTTAGTTCCTGTGACAGCATGAGCAGCAACAGGTATATCACTGTTTACCTGTCACAACCCTCTAATATTCTCATTTTGCCTGTAAAGAGCAGTGATGAGTTTTTACCTCTCATTTTCTAGTCTAGAATTCTTTTATTGGCACTTCCCGTGTGGCAGAAATCCTTCAGTGAAAATCCCTTTGCCCACTAAGGCTGGAATTTGTGTTTAAAGATGTCCATCCCTATTTGAGTGTCCAAATTCCTGCCGAGGGGCAGCACAGGGGACATCCAACCTCTGGGACAGGGACAGGGATGGCTGGAGCTGGGCCAGGGGAGGTTTAGGTTGGATTTTAGGGAAAGGCTCTTCCCCCAGAGGGTGCTGGCACTGCCCAGGCTCCCCAAGGCTGCCAGAGCTCCAGGGTGGGATCACTGGGGGCTCTGTGCAGGGCCAGGGGTGGGATGATGATCCTTGGAGGACCCTCCAACCCAGGGAATTCCACCATTCCATGATTTTCTGTCTCTAAACCTGCACAGCCCCTTCAGCAGTCAGCAGCCTGCACACCTCGGGTGCAGCTCTTCCTTTGTGAGGATAAAGAAAGGGAAATCCGGGTTTATTCTGAATTATTACATTTTATTGCTTTTCTGGCTGAGCAAACGTTGGTGCTGTCACTGCTGGCTGGGAATCGAACCTTGTGGGATTTGGGTTGTGGTGTGGAGAGGGGAACAGTGGGGTTTTGAGGGATGATGTGTGTGTCCTTATGGGATAAGTGCAGTTTATTGACCCCTCCTGGAGAAGCAGGGCCATGTGGGCTGATGGCCCAGGAGGAAAGAGGAGCTGGGGATGGTTTGGGCAGCCTGGGGAGGGTGGAGGGGTTTGCTGGGACCCCACTGAGGGCAGGGAGCCCTGTGCTGGGATATCTGTGGGGTTTTGCTGGTTCTTCATTGCCCTCTGCAACTCCTCACTCACAGAGATCTCCAGGAATTTCCTGGGCGCAGGAGGTTTTGGAGGTGCTCAGAGTGGTTAATTCAGATTTATCCAGGCTGTGTTTTAATTGGGAAATGTTCATCCCATCCCACCCAGCTGTGCCTTTCTTAACCCTAAACTCTTCTCTTCTTGCCTTGCCTTAGTGATCACTCTGCTGGTTATAAAATGAATCCAGGGCAACACTGGTGTTAACCAGATAAAATCTGGTATTTTTCAACCTTTGACTGTTCTTGTATTTATGATCGCTCTTCTTCAGCCCCGTCCAACCTGGCCTTGGGCACTTCCAGGGGGCAGCCCAGGAAATAATGGAACAAACCAGCTCTTTGGTGGTGCTGCTGAAAGCCATCCCTGCCCTTGCAGAGCCCTGCCCCAGCCCTGTGTTAACGAGCTCCAGCAATGGGGCTGCCCCATGGCCCTGCTCAGCCAGCAATCAGTGCCCAGCCGGGAGCGCTTTGGCTCCAGCCACCAGGAGCTCGCTTTTTTATTGTTATTATTTCTGCCCTTTATAACTTTTTGGCTCCATTTCCATGATTAGGCAGTTGGCGGAGCTTTGATTGCAGAGTGCTGCTGGCTGGAAGGAGCTCGTGGAGTGTCTGAAAGCTTTTCCAGGGAGTGGGAAAAGCGGAGCTGCACCTCCTGCTCCCGGGGCTCTGCGGGCCAGGCGTGTCCCACGGGGACAGCTGAACCCCCCTGGCACAGGAAAGGCAGGAAGGCACAACCCACAGGCACAAATCCCATCCCAAGGGCGCAGAATTCCCAAACAGGATCATTCCTTTGCCCTGATAACATCTTCGAATTGCTCTCACATAAACTGACCACAGAAAAGAGGTGAAAACACAGTGCTGAGCATCAAGGATATCCCGTTAATTTACAGAGATTGTGGTTCCACTGCCGTGGATATCAAAGGGGGAGAAGGTTCACCCCAAACTTAGCAAAGCGCTACTTGTGTGAGACCTCTCGTCACGCCTCGGCGCTGACAGGAATTGGGAAAAAATGAAGGCTCCAGATCAAACCATTTCTCTTCCCAGCCCACCCATCATTTATTTCCTCAGCCCCACTTTGCCAAAGCTGCCGTGTTTGAGACAAATTGTGTTTAATTAGGAGGAGGTGGAGACCTTTAGGCGACGCTCTTCAATCAAAGCGCCTGGAGGAACTAATCATGGAAATGCAAAAGGGAAAGGCTCCGGAGCTGTCCCCGCTGCTGGCAGATTGTCACAGGGGAGGATTGGTGCCAGCACGGGCTGGGGGCTCCTGCTGGAAAACCTCTGCTGAGTTAAAATCTCTGTTCGACACACTCTGGAAATGGTGTTTGTGATGGGGGCATTTCGCTGCTCTGTAAATAGTGAGCTCATCTGAGTGTAAAAAGGAAAAAAAACCCAAACTATGAAAAGCAGAGTGGGTGCCCAGGGTCACTGCAGCCCTCGGGGTCAGGGGGGAGGTGAGGGGCACCCCCACATCCTGCTGCTGCCAGGGATGCGCTGGTGGAACCGTGGGATTGGGGAGTTGTGGGATGGGGGCATTTCAGAATTGGGGAATTGGGGAATTGGGGAATTGTGGAATTGGGGAATGTCAGACTTGTGGAATTGGAGAATTGTGGAATTGGGGCATTTCAGAATCGTGGAATTGGAGAATTGTGGAATTGGGGCATTTCAGAATCGTGGAATTGGAGAATTGTGGAATTGGGGCATTTCAGAATCGTGGAATTGGGGAATTGCAGAATTTCAGAATCGTGGAACTGCGGAATCGCGGAATCATGGAATTGTGGAATCGTGGAATTGTGGGATTGCGGAATTGTGGAATTGTGGAATTGCAGAACTGTGGAATTGTAGAATTGTGGAATTTCAGAATTTCAGAATTGTGGAATTTCAGAATTGCAGGATTGTGGAATTTCAGAATTGTGGAATTGTGGAATTTCAGAATTGTGGAATTTCAGAATTGTGGACTTGTGGAATTTCAGAACCGTGGAATTTCAGAATCATGGAATTTTGGGATCGTGGGGGTGTCAGCCCAGCCAGGACCCCCTGGATGCCATCCCTGACGAACAGCTCCAACCCCCCCAATGCACTGGGCTGTATTTAAGGTAGGGCTCTCCCTTGCCTCGCAGGCAGCCTGAAAATCCTGGAATGATGGGAACCCAGGGCTCAACATCCCCACTTCTCTCAGCTCCCCAGGCCTTTGGTCACACGCCCTGGCCAAAAAGGGAAGGTCTAAATTAAAAACATTGTGCAAAAAAGGGAAGGGTTTACTTTAAAACATTAACATTAAATTAATGCTTTAATTTAAAACGTTAAAAAAGAAAACAGCCAGATGATTGCAAAGCACTTTGCACGCTGGACCCCCGCACCAAATTTACTTGGGAGTTTAATTCCTCTTTCATCCTTGTTTATTATCTCATTTCTTCAACCTTCCGTTCATCCATTTACTGAATAAATGCTTATTTGCTGCTTTATTTAATTTTCCCCCTGACCTTCAGAGCTCCACGTGATCTGGGTGGGAGGCAGGAGCTGTGGAAGTGGGGAGTAGCTCTGTGAGGGGTTTAATGTGCACTCCAGGCTCAGCAGAGCAGGTTTTAAATGCCAAATCTGCTCCTAGATCAGGGCCTTTAGAGGTGTGGGAAGAAATACGGATGCAAAGCAAACACATTTTTAATTCTTGATAAATATTAACATTCCATTGTGATGCTGCACATACATTTGAGTCATAATTACTAAATTCCACAGATTTCAGTGATTTGAATGTAATGATCCCTATCAGGCAGCAAATAGCAGAAAAATTAGCAGCGTACTGATACGGCAGAAATCCTGATTTGTCTCAAACTGCAAGGCTCCAGAAATGCTATGGAAGCCAATTTCCACCCTGGGAAGGACGATCTTCCCAGGAAATCGCTGGCAATAATAACATCCAGCCCTTGCCATGAGCCCCAGCTCAGATTGGATCACTTCTGTCACCTGACAGGATTCCACCGTGCAGCTCTCTGCTTATTTGGGGGTTAGTTTAATTAATGGACCTCTCCGATTCATTTCTTTCCTAATTCTATTTTGGAAATGCATCAGTGCTGTGACCTGCTCAGTGTCATTGTAACGAGACTCACAGACGTCTTCAACGAGGTTTGATTTAATTTCCTGGCTGTAAAGCCCAGATTAAAGAAGAGCCCAGTCAATTAGGAATGGAACAAAGCTCGTACTTAACAGGAAATCACTTAATCTGCACTCTGTAAGTCTGGAAAATTCTCCACCTTCTACCAGGTCACAGCTCCAATCTTCCCTCAGAAAAACTGGAAAGTTCCTGATGAGAAGCCCCAAAATGTAACAAAAGCCTGCAGGTTTCTTGTGGGTCAGATTTTAATGGTTTCAGCAATACCTGGAGAGGGTTTGTGCCTGTGTGACAGCCTGTGCTGGGCTGGAGCCCCTCTGGAGCCAGGCTGGGAGAGCTGGGGGTGCTCACCTGGAGAGGAGAAGGGAAAACTCCAGGGAGAACTCAGAGCCCCTGGCAGGGCCTGAAGGGGCTCCAGGAGAGCTGGAGAGGGACTGGGGACAAGGGATGGAGGGACAGGACACAGGGAATGGCTTCCAGTGCCAGAGGGCAGGGCTGGATGGGAGATTGGGCAGGAATTGTTCCCTGGCAGGGTGGGCAGGGGCTGGGATGGAATTCCCAGAGGAGCTGTGGCTGCCCCTGGATCCCTGGCAGTGCCCAAGGCCAGGCTGGACACTGGGGACAGTGGGAGGTGTCCCTGGGACAGTGGGAGGTGTCCCTGGGACAGTGGGAGGTGTCCCTGGGACAGTGGGAGATGTCCCTGGCCATGGCACAGGGGTGGCTCTGGGGGGGCTCTGAGGTCCCCCCAGTCCAGCCCACCCCACTCTGGGATTGCACAGTTCCAGGATCCAGCAGCTGTTGGATGCAGTGCTGCCAGCTGGGGTTGGGCTCTGCCATCCCAAGGCTCCAAACGGCTGCAGGAGGAGAATTCACGGGGTTGATTCGTCCTTTGGGTGAAAACGTTCGGCGCTGGCACTCACAGGAAGGAGCACAAAATGTGTTTGGAGGAGCAAATTCCTCCCGTGTGCTGAGCTGGAGCGTCCTGCCCGTGCCAGCCCCTGCTGCAGCCACATCAGGAAATGTAAAAAATGCAGAATGGGAGGAACTCCCCCGAAGCCCGGGGCTCCCAGGGGCAGCAGGATCAGGAATGCTTTGCTGACTGCAGCTCCCAGCCAGAGCACGGGCACAGGTGGGTTGGACACGGGGTGATTCCAGAGGAAAGGGACACTGGAGCTGCTGAGAGCAGCATCTCCTCTCCCCCTGCTGTGCCCTCTGCCTCTTTAGGAAACCGGGAAATACATCAAATCAGCATCGTGAGGTGGGCGTGCAGCCCCAAATCCTAAAGGTGTTTGGGATTCTGGAGAGGAGGCACTGGGATCAGCCTTCCCACACCTCTCCCTAAGGACAGCGCTCCTCTGCTAATCAGAAATACTCCCCACAGAGTTTTGATGGCTTTGCTCACAAATGCAGGGGTACAAACACTGGGAGTGAGAATTGCCAGCTTGTTAAAGTCTGTCTGACCCCAGGGAAAGGGCTGGAGAACATCAGCAAGGGCAGATCCCAAAGCCCCCCGCCCCCGGGAGGAGCGCTGTGCTTTCCAGCCCCTGAGGGGATCTACAGGCACACGGTGGGGGGATTTGGGCTGGGACACAGCAAAAACAGGGAGACATTCGGGAGAGAAAAGCCCCAGCTGGTGAGCACTTGGGTTAGGAAAATGGACGAGCCCCAAAGCAAGAGGAAAAAAAGAAACACAAAATAAATGTGCTTTAGTCCTCTCCGTGAGCAGCTCAGACTCTCCAGGTGCACACCAAGTGGCTGGAACAGCATCATTAATTCTTAAAAGCACCAGAAAAACCGAATTTTGCCTGCTTTGCAAACTGCCAGGAGCAAGCTCAGCCTTTCCTCGAGCAGGAGCATCCATCTTCCAGGAAACCCTCCTGCAGCTCCTGCTTTGCAC
>VZSR01000245.1:18608740-18620218 GCA_013398615.1 Brachypodius melanocephalos | reverse complement strand
GCAGGAATGTGTGAGCTCCTCGTTAGGAATTTCAAGTGGGGTGTTTGTTTTCGCTTGGCCAGGCCGGGCTGTGCAGAACAGCTCCGCTCATTAGCATTTCTCCCCTCATTAGCATTTCTCCCCTCATTAGCATTTCTTCGAAGGCTCCTCGCTGTTGCTATGGTGCTTTGCATAACATTACGGATAATACTCAGATTTTACTTTGAAATCAGACATCCTGTACAAGCCACGCCAGCCTAATTATATCTGTAACCCTAAATCTCCTGGGGAAAACCACTCCTGGACCCCAGGGCTCGCTGGGGCTGCCATTCCCTGGATGTGTCATTGTGGCTCTGCTTTCCCAGGAAATGTCGCGTGTGAACCATTCCCGATCCGAGATCAGCATTTCCTTGGCAAGGTTTTGGGTTTGGATCCAGGATGTGAGATCGCCTCTGTTCAATTATTAAATATGAAGACAAAACCCACACATTTTCTGGAGGTCTCACTCCTCCTCTGCTTTGGCACCGAGTATGAAATTCCTCAGAGCAATTAAATTTTGGGAAGGAAGGTTCCAGCAGGATTCTGGACACCTCTGCACATCCGAGCAGCCTTCCTTGCCCCCCCTGGCCTCGGGGGCAGCAGGAATGTGCCCCTCCCCATGGCTCTGCCCCCATCCAGGGTGGGTGTGCAGCTCCCCCGCCCTGCAGGGCTGGGATCCCCCCCTGGGGCTGCAGGGTGCTGGGATCCCCCCCTGGGGCTGCAGGGTGCTGGGATGCCCCCTGGGGCTGCAGGGTGCTGGGATCCCCCCCTGGGGCTGCAGGGTGCTGGGATCCACCCCTGGAGCTCCCTGTCACACCCACCCCGAGGGGTGAGGGGGCTCCAGCCCTGCCTGGGGCTGCTGCCTTTGCCCCTCTGCAGCCTCCAGCGATCCCACTTCAAACACCAGCCACAACACAGCTCGGGCAGTCGCAGCTTTAACAGCACCGAGTCACCTCCAAAGAGCTGCTGCGCTTCCAGCAGCAATTTGGAGCAGAGCTGTGCTCCACTCCGGGCTAGAGCCAAAATTAATGGAGAGCTCTCGAGCTTCCAGGAGTGTTCCCCTGCCCAGATCACTCTTCAGCAAAAAAACAATTACTTAAAATATTCCCTAATAGCCAACAGACTGTAGAGCAACGTTCCTGCCTGTAACTGCATCATTCCTGGCTGAGCCTCCCTGTCCCTCACTGAGCCTTGGAGGTGATGCTCAGAGGGGTTTGGGTGCATGTGGGGTCACAAAAAAACAGCTCTGGGCAGGGTCAGCCTTGTGCAACTCGCCATCCCTTGATTTTTATTTTTTCATGATTTTTTAATCCCAGTAATTGCAGTTTGAACCGGTTCTGCACTGGAAGGGTGCTGTGATGACATTATTACAGCCTGGTTTGGTGGTGGCACGGCTGGGGTTCAAATCCCCCCAGTGTGGTGGGGGCAGCAGATGGGAGCTGCAGGAGCTTTGGGAAGAACCCCTTTGCTTTTAGAGTTTAAAACAAAGCAGAGCTGTGCCTGCGAAAGGGAGGAAAATCTTCCAGCATCACTCCTCAGCCATCATAACCCAGTGAGCTGCCTCTGTTCATCTCCTCTGCTCTTCTCAAATAAAACCGGGCTGGTTTGAGGCTGCAGTGCCCCTTGTGCCCCTCAGGGCTGCAGAGCCAGCACAGGGTGTGTGATGGAAGGCGGTGCCCCCAGGCACGGCCAGGAACATCACAGAGCCCGTGGGTTTGGTTCCTGTCACACAAAAATCCTGACAGTGGGGCTGGGCTGGGAGAATTCAGCTCACTTGGAAGAATTCCCTTCCAGCTGCTGCATTTCCCGTGCATTTGAACAAACCCCTGTGAAATATCAGCTGTGCCATCCTCCACGTGCTCTGCTCCTGCAGCTGGGAGAGGGGCAGAGAGCGCCGAGAGAGGGAATAAATCAGGAATTGCTTCTCAGGGCAGCAATTCCCGGCCTGGGAGCTCCCAGGGAAAGCCAGGGGTGGCGATCTCTTGTCCCCTCCTGAGGAGTGTGTGACACCACGGGAACACGAACTGGGACAAACTGGGGAGCCCAGCAGGGCTGTGCCTGGTGCCCAGCAGGGGCTCCCCCCTGGGCTGGGGGCTCTGGGCAAACCCTGTCACAGTCACACCGAGGTGGAATTTTTCTGGTTTAGTTTTAAATTGCAGTTTGAGGTTTTATCGCACGGACTCTTCCCGGCAGTGAGAGCAGCCGGGCTCTCCGTGGCTTTGTCGTTTTTATCAGAGCTGCCTGAGGGTCTCAGGGTGTGCCACTGTCACCTCCCAGCAGAGCTGAGCCCTCCCCAGCTGCTCACATCTGCCAGGCTCAGGGGCAGGGGCAGCCAAACCCTCCCTGGATGGAAACTTCGCTTCTTTTCAGTACAGAGCGAGAGCTTGGAGCCCTTTCCTGGCTCCCTCTCCTTCTTCATGAGCTACATATGTACATCAGCTCCAACCCTCTGTCAGGGAACAGGGGTTTTCAATCAAAAAGACTGTCAGGAAAGCTGATTCACTAACAAGAAAGCTGTCAAGCTGTGACAGCTGCTGTCTTTGCAACCCCAAACAATCTGCTCCGTGCTAACTCTGACTTATGCTTCCATTTATTATCCAGCAGTAATGAGTCCTGGCCTTGGCAGCAGCACTGGGGGCTCACCTGGCTGCTGGGGGCGTGCCGTGGATCAGATCTCACCTGAGCTGCAGAAGAGTTCTGCTGCTGCCTTGGAGCCCTCTCCCAAATCCCAGTGTCAGTCCTCACCCCGTTTGTGTGGGTCTGGGGGTTCATTACTGCTGGGAGTAACCAGAGCAGCATTTCTGATTTTACCCCATTGTGTTATAAAGGATTTCAGTTTGAACACGACGTGTTTAACCACAGGAATGGGTGAAGGGATCGGTTCTGGTGGTAATTATCCCAGAGACCACAGCAATGGGTGAAGGGATCGGTTCTGGTGGTAATTATCCCAGAGACCACAGGAATGGGTGAAGGGATTGGTTCTGGTGGTAATTATCCCAGAGACCACAGCAATGCCACCCTGGGAAGGAGCTGAGGGCTCAGGTGTCAGCACTGCCAGCCTTTAAAATGGAAAAACAGGAACAGCACCTGGACCTGTCCCTCCAGCAAGGTGTTCCAGCTCCATCTCACCATCCCTAAACCTGCTTTGCTGCACTTCTCCCTGTTACTGCAAGCCTGGCCCTTGGCAGAGCTGGGCTGGAGCTGATTCTTCTCTCCTCCTGTCCTGCATGTTGAGATTATCCCAGTGAATCACCCTCTGCAGCTCTGCTGAGCCAAATTCCTCCTGTGCCCCTGAACTTTGGGGGGTTCTCTGTGTGTGGGGCACCTCTGGGAGCTCCTGGCCCAGAGTGATCCCAAGGTGAGGGCGATAAATGCCCCAGGGAGCTGCAGGGTGGAGCCGGGGCTCCGGGGTTTGATGGGGCCCGTGCTGGGGTTTGGGGGGCACGGGTGGGTGTTTGGGGCCTGGGCACTGCACAGGGTGACCCCAAGAAGCCTGAAACCCTGGTGTGGTTTCTCCCTGCCCCTGTGGGGCTGCAGCAGGGCTCTGCCTGCCCTCCCCACCCACCCTCAGGACTTGGCTTTTCAGTTCCCAACTTTTCTTTCCTTGGGAAACCACCAGCTCGCTTTAATTCATTTTCTTCTCAACTTTCCTGCCAAAAGACCTGCTCAGTAATTCCTGGAACTCGTTGAAGTCCATTGCTTTTCTCTGCCTTGGGGGGAGGAGGGAGGGAAGCAGCGAAGGTGAAGCGCTGCTGTCAGTTCCCAGCCAGCCTGGGGCCAGCCCTCCCTTCTGGGCTGGCACAGACGTGTGCCACTGTCCCTGTCCCTGTCCCCCTCCCTGCTCCTCAGTGCCGCTCTGGGGTGCTGGGACTCGTTTTTCCCTGCTGGGCACACTGGGATTCCCAGTTCTGGTGTGCAGATCAGCACTGGGTTCGTGTTTGTTCTGTCACCTCCTGGAGGGTGGTGACACTGGCCAAGGGTCTCGTGGCTCTCAGGTGCTCCTGTCCCACTTGTCCCCCTCCGATTCCAAGGTTCCTGAGGGTGGGCAGTGCAGGGGGCAGAGGGGTTTGTTCACTGGAACATCCCCACGGTGGCAGGAATTGCTCTGTAAATGGGACTGGGCACAGCAGAGGGAGGAGAGTCCAGCTGGGGCTGAATCAGAGTCAGGGAATATCCTGAGCTGGTAGGGACCCACGGGATCGTGGATCCAACTCCTGGCCCTGCACAGGACAATCCCAAAATCCCACCCTGGCCAGCCCTGGAGCAGTGTCCAGACACTCCTGGAGCTCTGGGGCTGTGCCCATTCCCAGGCTGGAGCTGCACCCTGGGATGACGCTCAGGGCAGGGTTTGTGTTCCCAGGCTGGAGCTGCACCCTGGGATGATGCTCAGGGCAGGGTTTGTGTTCCCAGGCTGGAGCTGCACCCTGGGATGATGCTCAGGGCAGGGTTTGTGTCCCCAGGCTGGAGCTGCACCCTGGGATGATGCTCAGGGCAGGGTTTGTGTTCCCAGGCTGGAGCAGCTCCTTTACTCGGGATCAAACTGCGTTTACAGAGCTGCCTTAAGGAGGAAGGCGCTTTGCTGGAAAATAAAAGGATTAAAGAGATGCAGCAGTGAGATAAACCCCAATGGACACAGAAACCAAGCAGCTCTTCCAACTCTCCTTTTCTCCCGCAGCTCCCTCTCGGTCTTTGTTTGCTTTCCTGCTTTTGGGGAGCCTTCGTTAAGTTCTTTCCTCCTCTTTTTTTTTTTTTTTTTTTTTTTATTTATCCCTGAAATACCTGTAAAGCAGATTGTCCAGATTTCCTGTCTGGCCGCCTATTATTTATTAACTATTATTTTGTGCTGCTGATTTTTGTGTTTTCCACCCACATAACAATGCCTGGTGGGTTTTCAGCTTTGCACTCAGCACCGGAGGGTTTTCTGTCCAAACCCATGAATGGCACAGCAGGCAGGGATTGGGGGGGACACAGTGAAATCCATGAGCTGGAGCCATGGGAGGAGCAGGCTTTGGGGAGCAGAGGTGCCCTGTGACATCCCAGATCCCACACAGGGATCCCAAGGCTCCTCTCTCCCTGGGGGCTGACACAATTGCTCAATTCATCCACACTGAAATACGGGGTTGGGAAAGGGATAAAGGATAGAAGGTGCACTGAGATGGGATCTTGGGAAGGGATTCCTGGCTGGAATGGAATTCCCAGAGCAGCTGTGGCTGCCCCTGGATCCCTGGAGTGTCCCAGGTCAGGTTGGAGCAGCCTGGGACAGTGGAGGAGGCAGGAGTGGGATGGGTGGCATTTAAGGTTCCTCCCAGCCCAAACCAGTCTGGGTGTTGGAGTTCTCCCCAGTCCAGGTGTTTTCAGCTCCACGAGGGTCCAGCACACTCTGAGGGTCTCCAGCACCTCACAGAAAATGGTTTAAAATAATTTGCCAGACGGCACGGTCGAACACGTCTTGAAAAAGCAAAAAAGGTTTTAATTAAAGAAAAAGATAATACAAAACAAAGAACAAAGCTGAGCACAGTGTGAGGAGAGGTCCCACACACCTGCCACAACACCCTGAAAATGTGCTGAGAGTCCTCGTGCCCTCCCTTAAATATTGAAGGATTTAATATTTATTTATTTGTTTATTTATTAGGTAGGGTTTTTTTGGCAATCAGCTCAATAGAGAATATCACTATTATATATATATAATATATTAGCTAAATTAATAACTGTTTATCTGAGGAACAGCTAAAGAGACCTGTCAGTGTTTTTGTCTTTGCACCGAGCCAATTTTGGTCAGGAGAGCCATAAAGACTTCAGTGTTCTTCCCTTAAAAGTCCCGAGGTGACGCTGGAACCCTTTTCCTTGTACAGAAAACATTCACCTGCTCATGGAGGAGGTGCAGTGCAACATCTGGGGCTCTGAAAAACCCAAAAGAGAGGCAGTGTTCCCTCCAGGGCTGGATTCCTGGCCCACCTCCCGTGTTTGCATGTCGGATTGATGGAATTGTGGGTGGCAGTCAGTCCATGGCTGTGCTGAGGCACAGGAAAAGCTGCAATAAATCAGCCTGGTGCTTGCTGAGCCCAGTGCTTGCTCCAGCCATGTCTCTCAAACGCTGCTGAGAAGGTTCTGACGCGAGGGGCCCTTATCAAACCACCCCATTAATCCGGGGGGAGGTGGGGCTGCTGCTCTGAATAAATCAGAAAAATTGAATAATCCGGGGCGTGGAAAGCCCATCTTAATTATCTAAAGCACAAGTAAAGCTGTCTGCCTCGTTACTGTGTTGGTAAAACACTCGGAGGGTGCAGACAGACAGAAGAATATATTTGAATATATATTATTCAAGATATAATATTGCTGATATCTGTTTTTCTGAGCACAAAACGCAGCTCAGAAAACCTGTTCTCTTACCTGGGATTTTTTATCTTAACACCGTGGAAAGCAATTTCACTAACAAAAGATGGCATTAGGATGCCAAATTAAAAGCTGATGAAAACAGGGAAAATAAAAGATCTTTTTTTATTTTTTCCTTGACATTTACAATTAATGCCACAGAAATGTTGGTTTAATCAGACAATATGGGGGCTCACAGAGGTGAAATTGAAAGTTTCCAGCGCTGAATGCTCGTGTAAAAGTTAATAAATTCAGCTCGTAATCATTATGCACATGCTAGTTATAATAATTTACTGTCCATAGCAAATCTTTATAAGCATTGTAATTAAATATAAAATGCACATTAGAATTATAATGAGCAATTAGGGCAACAGAACATAACGTGCATAAAAGTCCCGAAGCTCATTAAAATGTGAGGAGAGGGAAGCTGCTGGGGCTGGAGCGGGAGCATCCCTGGGCCTGGCAATGCAGGGGTTAACTCTTCCTTTGGACACTTGGAAACAAAGTGGGAATATTTGGGATGGGGCTGGGGTTGTTTTTAAACAGAACTTCAGGGGGAATGTTTGGGTTTGTGCGTGGAGGGAGCTCAGATGTGCAGGGTCAGAACCAGGGGCTGGTTTGGGTTGGAGGGACCCCAAATCCCCTCTCATCCCACCCTTGCCATGGGAACTGTAGTTTCATTTTTTTAAATTATTTTTTTTTTTGTTTGTTAGAGTTGGGATTAAATAAGTGAGATGATATTTTTTGTGTGGATTTAGATGTTTATTAATTTTTATTTCTATTACATTATTGATTAATGAATATTAATTTTTATTTACATGTCTTTATATTACATTATTCATAATTTTATTATTTAGGTGTTTGTTATTAGATTATATTAATTTCATTATTAGATATTTATTGATTTTTATTAATATTACATTATTGATTAATTAATATTAATTTTAATTTATCTATACTTTACATTTATTTATATTACATTATTTATAATTTTATTACTTAGGTGTTTATTATTAAATTATATTAATTTCATTATTAGATATTTATTGATTTTATTAATATTACATCATTGATTGATTAACATTATTTTTATTTATCTATATTTCATCTACATTTATTTATATTACGTTATTAATAATTTTATTACTTAGGTGTTTATTATTAGATTATATTAATTTCATTATTATATGTTTATTGATTTTTATTTATATTGCATTACTGATTAATTAATATTAATTTTAATTTCTCTCGATTTTGTTTACATTTGGGTTACCAGTTTTATGCCCGGGTTCCTCGTTAACATCCCTGCTCGGTTTGATTGTGGTGTCTCATCCAGCCCTTGGTTTGCCTGGATAACGCTGGGGGCCTGGCTGCTGCTGCTGTGCCATGCTGCCCTGGTTTGGTCACTCAGAGGGGCTTTGGTCACTCAGACACCTTCCAAGGACTGGCAAAATACAGAAAACATTGTCACCTGTGTCACAAAGGGGGCTTGGTCACTAAAATACCTTCCAAGGACTGGCAAAATACAGAAAACACTGTCACCTGTGTCACAAAGGGGGTTTGGTCTCTCAAACACCTTCCAAACACTGGCAAAATACAGAAAACACTGTCACCTGTGTCACAAGGGGGGTTTGGTCTCTCAAACACCTTCCGAGTCGTGGCAGAAGCTGGGTTTGCCCTGGCTCTGTGGGATTGAGGCTTTGCAGAGCTGGGTGTTCCTGGGGCACTGCCCAGGGTAAAGCTCAGCACGGAGGATCCCATCAGGAGGTGTTTGGGATCAACCAGGGAAGCCGGGAATGCCGAAGGCAGTGCACAGGGCAGGGATGCAGAGAGGAGGCTGCACAGGGGTTAGCAGCTCTCAGTCGGTGAGTGTTTAAGATTGGCTGGGTTTGATGGGATTTACTGGAATTACAGCACTGATTAACTACAGACACAGCTGCTCCATCCCATCATCACTCACACCCAGGTGAAGCCAGGTGTGCACCTGCTTGCAGGGGTGGAAATATCCCAAATTCCCCGTGGTTCAGTGTTTCATTCCCACCCAACCCCTTTGCACCCGGAGGGCTGTGCAGACGTGTGGGGCTCTCCCAGCACCGCTGCTGTGGGGCTGGGAGATGCTCCCTGTGGCCACCCCCAAGTTCCCATCCTGGCCATGACCCAAGCCAGCAGCTCCTGGGGTTTCTTCCCAGCTTCTCTGCCAGCTCCTGGCAGGGCCAGGCTCGGCTGGGGTGGCCCAGGGACCCTGCAGCTCTCAGGTTCAGCTCCTGAGGGGCTCCTGGGTCAGGTGTGGGGTGGTTTGGGGGAGCAGCACCACGATGTGAGGGGAGCAGAGCGAGGCAGGCAGAGCTCCACGTGTCCATAAACACCTTAAAGCAACATCTGGAGAGCTGCTCGGGAAAAAATAAACAGATTTTTATTTATAAGTGATGCGGTTTGGTTTTTACAGCGTTTTGATGATGCACATAAATTATTGTTTAAAACCAGAGAACGTAAAAGGTTCCAGGAGGAGGCAGTTGTTGCCTTTGATAATCTCTTTCCTGAGGAATTTGCTGTGTTTTATTTTCGGCTGGCGGATTCTTTTGCTGGCAACTGCAAACCCTGACAATTGCTTTTCATCTCTACTCGTGTCTGTAGTTCTAAGCTCAAAAAAGTTTATGACTATTTACAATGTTTACCATTTAAAAAGACAAAATGCACTTACTGAAACAATTCCATGTGCAGTGGAATGGTGGGAAAGTCACTTTTCTCTGATGTTTGTGGTTGGCTCATAACTTTGGAGGTTTATTCCTTTGGTTTGAGATGTCGAAGGCCCCCTGAGCTGTGTGTTTGGGGGTGTTTGGAGCTGATGCAGGACATAAGAGTGCTGATCCTGGGGACCTGGCACACCCTGCAGTGACAGGGGCTCCTCAGAGGCTGTGGGTCCCTGTGCCTGCTGCCAGTGCTCAGGGCTGAAACACTGACAGCTATTACAAAATGCTGCTAGCATTATTCAGCTGGGTTGTGCTGGCTCCCTGCTGGAAAATCAGCATTCCCAGGACTGGATTGCTCTCCCTTCCCATCTCAGCTGGGTTTCCACACCAGGCACACGGAGCAGGACCTGCAGTGTGGCATGGGGAGGGAAATATAGCTTGGATATCAGGAAAATGTTTTTATGGAAGGAGTGATAAAGTATTGGAATGGCCTGCCAGGGGAGGTGGTGGAGTCACCATCCCTGGGTGTGTTTAACACAGACTGGATGTGGCACTCAGTTTGATTGAGGTGTTAGGGCTGGGCTGGACTCCATGATCTTGAAGGCGTCTTCCAACCCAGTGATCCTGTGACTCTGTGACTCTGTCACTCTGTGACCCTGTCACTCTGTGACCCTGTGACCCTGTCACTCTGTGACCCTGTGACTGTCACTCTGTCACTCTGTGATTCCACTCGGCTGCAGCACCAGGAGTGAGCGTGGCTCAGGCTGGAGGAGCGCCCTGGCAGGCAGAGGGGCAGCAGCGTTGGGTCACCTGCCTGTCCAGATGCCAATGTCCATCTCACAATTCTTATTTTTCAGTTGCCCCCACAATTCAGGAACTTAAATCCAGCGGTGTGGTGCTTGGAGGGAACGGCCTGATCCGGTGTGAAGGTGCAGGAGTGCCTGCCCCGCTCTTTGAGTGGTTCAAAGGAGAGAGGAAGTAAGTAGCCAAGTAGCCCCTGCTCGCCCACCCCTCGTGTGCCAGGGCTGCTGCCAGGCTGGGGCTGCCCCGGGGTGCCCCTTCCAGCAGCTCCCCAGCTCTGGGAGCAGCCCCTGAGCTGTGAGAGCGGAGATTGCAAACGTGCTGCAGGAATTCCAGCCTTTGAGGGGTGACAGCCGGAACAGCGCTGGGCAAAACCTGCACAAAGGATTCTTGTTTGGTTTGTCTTCCTCAGCTTTGGGAGCCAGGCTTTGAGCTGGTGTGAGTGGTGCCCTGGCTGTGTTCTCTGAGGGTCAGGGGAGCACTGAACCCTAAAACCTGACCCTGTGCTCTGGGTTGGTGTGCAGCCCCTGCCCTCCTGGGCCATGGGGGCTGTGGGACAGCCACAGCATCTCTGCAGGGTCACCTTTATTCCCAAGGCAGCTCCTTGAACAGGGAGGTGGTTTTCTCTCGGACAGAACCTTCTGGTTTGCAGCTCTGGGCTTGTGCAGGAGCTGGTTTCTCTTGGGCTCACACGCTGGTGCAAGAGCAGGTGGATTTTGTCCCTTCAGGAATTTCCCAGCTCCCAAGGGCTGGGTTTTTTCAGCTCTGACATCCCATTAAACCTGGGAGCTGGCAGGAGAATATTAATGACCCTTTTTCACAGGAAGCCATCTGTCAGCTCCTTTCTCAGCTGCTCCCCTCCTGCAGCACGAGCTGCTGTCCTCCTCCCTCTCTGCTGAGCCATTGCATCCCACCACATCCTAAAGCATCCCACCACATCCTAAAGCTCCTCTTGAGCTGATCTTTCCTGTGTGGGCTGGGAATGTTTCTCCTCAGCTGGTGAAATCCCTCTGCACCCCATTTCCATGGCTGCTCGTGGCTGTTGTTCCCACCCCAGGGCAGTTCCAGCACGAACCCCATTCTGTGGGAATATTTCAGGGCAGGTTTTGGCACTCTGGGTTCCATCAGCAGCTGCCAGCACGCAGTGATGACACACTGATCACCTTCCTGTGCATAGCCCTGCCCAAACTCCCTGCTGAGCACGTTCAGTGCCAGGGCAGCAGCAGGAAAGGCTGAGCAGGGCATCTCAGGACACCCAGGCTGTGCCTCTGCTCCTGTTGGGGTCTCTGTTCCACCTCAGCATGGAAAGCTCTGGGTCCTGCTGCTCAGACCTTGGGTTCAGTGTGGGGCTCCATCCCTTCAGGGCTCTGATGATCCTCGGGGTCCCCCAGCTCAGGGGATACTGTGAGCAGGAGCATTGGTGTTGGTACACGACTGCAGGGGTGCTGGGATCTCTGAGCCCCATCCCCTGCAGGAATCAGGAACACACCCACAGGTGGGCTTTGGGGGCTCGTTTTGGGTCCAGTATCTCTGCTCTGCCTTTGGATGATGGGCAGCCAGCTCAGGGTGAGCCCTGGCTAGCCCAGGATGAATTTGG
>VZSR01000245.1:18565473-18576467 GCA_013398615.1 Brachypodius melanocephalos | reverse complement strand
CCAGAACTGACCCCAGAGCTGACCCCAGGACTGGAGGTGCCCCAGGCAGGGTCAGCAGCACAGGAGGGATTTTTTGGGCTGTGCCAGGCACAGAGGAACCCCAGGCTGCAGAGAACCAAAGGCTGGAATTCCACATGGCTGACATTGCCAGCATTTCCCAGGTGTTCTCTGGTGGCCAAAGCCGTGTTTAACCCCAGCCTCCATCCAGCAAACACTCCAGCAGAGCCTCCTCCCTCCGACTGAGGGATCCAACTCCACTCCTGCATTTCCTGGAGGATGATTGCATTTGCATAAGACGAAACCAATCCCCGTCTTGGCTGATTCCTTTTCAGACAGCACTGGAAGGTTTTGCTCTCCCAAGGTCCAGCTCTCCCCCAGTCCCTGCTGGCCTCCAGGGAGAGGATTCTCCTCCTGTCCCTCCCCTGTGGCCGCAGGAGCTGGCCCAGGGCTCTGCAGGCACTGCCTGCCCATCCCCAGGGCTGCTCCCTAACGCACTCCTTTATAGACTGTCAACCTTCTCCTCCACAGCCATAAATCCTCCAGCAGCTTCAAGTGTAACAGAATGTAGAGATGTTATCCCTAGGCCTGGCCCCAGCCTTCTGAGGCCCATTATCTCCCCATCTTTTCTTTTAAAAGAACCTTATTTGACAGCCTAGCCTTTCTCATCCACTTTTTTTTCCCTGCCTTACTGCTTTGACCTTGAGTTAGTTTATTCCTTCCTTCTCTGTATATTTTAAACGTTGCACCAAAAAATCCAATTTATTAAGGCTTTCCTTTAGTAAATGATTAACCTGAATATAGTTAAATGAAATGCTTATTAACATCCCCCTGCATAATCCATTTAACAGAATTAGTCTTGCTTATTCAGACAACCTAAAGGGGTCTGTGCTTTTGTCTACACAGCATCAGCATTAAAGCTTATAATTATTTCTGGTTAATGCAGCCCTCGGTGCTAGGAAATGCTGGTTTGTGTGTTCCAGCATAGCACTTCTCCTAATCTCTTGTATTAATTAGAGATACTGATATAATGTGACTTTGTTCCTTTCTATTCAGCACCAGGAGAGATGTCTGAATATAATCCTATCTGTGCTAAGGGTGTCTTAAATATTTCCACAAGTGCTGGCTGGTGTAAAACATTAGGATTAGGCACAATAATCCCTAAAGTGGAAGAAAGGAGAGTTTACAAAGGCATGTGGGTGTGCACTGGGGTGGTGATTTCTCCTTTCTCTGGGAGGACATTTAAGGTCCTGTCCAAGCTCAGTTTCCAACCCCAGTCACTCTGGGAGTCCTTCCCAGCCCCCTGGAGATGCTCTGTGTGTGTTCTTCCCTTACCCAGAGGCATGCAGCCACTCTGGCTCTAAGGAAAATTTGACTTACCCAGTAGTGTAAAAGTAAATTATCACTCCTCAGTGGCTGCAGCTGACATTTTAAACTCACTGCATCTTCTGAATCCTGGGTCATTTGATATTTCAGACGTCAGGCTGCTCGTGCAGCTCCTTTTAATCTTTTTCTAGATGGAGATTCACTTTCTTTCAAGGCATTTCAAGGTGTCACTCCCGGGGCTCTGAAGTGAATTTGCAGCACCAGACCATAAAATCACAGAATCCCCTAGGCTGGAAAAACCCCCCAGACCATCGAGTCCAACCCTCTCCAGCACTGCCAGGGCCACCCCTGCCCCATGTCCCCAAGTGCCACATTTTGGGGCTTTGAGATCCCCCCAGGGTTTGGATGGGCAATCCAAACCTGCCAGGGCTGGGCAGCCCTTTCCATGGGGAAATTCCTGCTGTCCAACCTGACCCTCCCCTGGCACAGCTCTGCTTCCCAAAGCTCTGCCAAACCCTCTGTGAAATCAGCTCTGTGTGATGGGGGTTATGGAAATGCCCAGGGTGGCTGCAGGTGTAATCACAGACTCAAACAATTCCAGCTTTTATTCAAAGCCTAATCACACATTCCTCCACCATTACCTCCCTGCATAAATATTAAGACTGGGAGCTCGTGTGTGTGTGTGTGAAACAATGACATGGTAATATTTCAATGGGAAAAAAAGGCAGCTGGTTTATGCTGTTCTCAAACATTTAAACCTTTTCAATTTTTTTTCCTTGAACTGAGGGCTTAGTCTGACACAGAGAACCATCAGAAAGTGCTTTGAAAATTACCAAGTCCAAGAACAAAGTGACCTTGCCTGGCCTTGCACAGCAAACGCTCAGGAAAGCAGGGACTGCTCCGTCCTTACCAAAATAATTACTCAGAGTAGATCAAGGACTGAGCAGACCACGCTCGGAGTCTTTAAATTTTAAAGGTGTGTTTATTCTGAAAGTTTATATATCAGCACAAATCTATGGGACTTTATTAATATCCAGCAACGGCGTTTTGCTTGGCCAGCAAAGAATTCAGGGAAAGTTAATCAAAATTCGGAGGGGGAAAAGAAAAAGTCTGCAGGAGATTATTAATTTTTAAGAATTTTTAAGAGTCTAGCCCCATATTTTAAGCTGTGTGTCACCCCGTAGGCCTCGTGTGACATCATAATTGATAATTAAAGCTTCTCCAGGCTTGCTTCTCCTCCAGGTTTCTTTCCCATCCAATCCTCCTGCTTAGGCAGCTTTGGGAACTGAAACTCTTTTCTATTATCTCCCCAAGTCAGTGCATTTTCCCCCCATTAACTCCCCTCTTGCCTTTGTGCAGAAACAATCCAGGTATGATTTAATAAGCCTTGGAAAGACAGAGCTGGTTCATATGCAGGAAATCAGATTTACATAATTTTCCGCTCGCTTTTACAGTCACTGCAGTTCAAATTATCTTTAAGTTGGGGAAACTCTTCATACCATAAAATGAAATAGCACCTGTGTTATGCTTCAGCTTCCTCACCTGGCCCTTGTCATAAATTAAGGGTTGATTTGCCATCCTGACTTAGCACAGAAAGTCCCTTTTTAATGAGAGGAGAGGAAGTGCCCTGGCCTGCAGTTAGTCACAGTCATCAGTCACTAAACCGAGCTTCAAAACCAAGTTTAATCTTGTTTTGTTTTGGGCTTATTACCTGAACATTTCTGTGCGGGAGGAAAGCTGAGGATTTGGGGTTGTGTCACATCCTCTGCGCCAAACAAAATGTCACACACTGAAAAAGGAGCTGCAGGGTTCTGTACGGACACCAAAGGGAGGTTCGTGTTCCAGGATTTGGGCTGAACAGGGATTGGGGAGGCTGTGGAAGCAAACAGGGCTTGGTGCAGGGTGAGGGAACAGCTCCTCGTGCTCCTCCTGCCTGTGCCTTTCCAAGAGCAAACCCATGGCTTTCACAGAGTCCTGGAATGGATTGGGGTGGAAAGGACCTGAAATCCCGACCCATCCCACCCCTGCCATGGCAGGGACACCTCCCACTGTCCCAGGGACACCTTCCACTGTCCCAGGCTGCTCAAGCCTGGCCTTGGGCACTGCCAGGGATCCAGGGACAGCCACAGGGCCTGCCCACCCTCCCAGGAAAAATTCCTGCCCCATCTACCATCTAAATCAACACACATCCAGCTTCAGGCCCTTCTCCTTGTCCTCTCTAGGACGAAGTTTCTGCCAGGTCCATCCCTGAGGCATAGCTGGGACATTCCTGCCCCAGCCCAGCGCCAGGGACGAGCTCCTCCCTTGCTCCTCAACACTGATTTCTTGTACTTCCCCTCTTTGCACTTTGTGTGCATTTACCCAGGAATTCGAGAGAGGCTTGGTGGTAAACAAATAAATACAATTTCTTCAAAATAAGTATTAATGTCTTTGGCTGAGCACAATT
This sequence comes from Brachypodius melanocephalos, assembly GCA_013398615.1. NCBI lineage: Eukaryota > Metazoa > Chordata > Aves > Passeriformes > Pycnonotidae > Brachypodius > Brachypodius melanocephalos. The sequence goes on along the minus strand of VZSR01000245.1, from coordinate 18,572,698 downwards.
GTCAAACTCTGGCTTCTGGAGCTGGGCAGAAAATGAGCTGTTTTTCACCAGAGCTTAATCCAGTCGCCTCTCATTGATTGCACTGCAGGTCTTAATGCTCAGGAACTTAAAACTGGATCGATTATTCAGCTGGTTAAAAATGAAGCACTCCCGTTTTGAAGTGCTTGCCTTAAAAACAATTTCTCCTCTTGGAGCAAGCGGGGCTGTCCCCTGGACAGGGTGGAGCGGGGCCGGGCTGTGCTCACAGCGCTTCCTCTGCTTCCCAGAGGAATTCTGCTGCTGCCCTGAGAGGCAGCTGAGAATAAACCATGGAAAAGGAGAATTTGGGGGGGCTGAGAGTGGGAGCTGTCACTGAGCCTGTGTCGTTGTCTTGCAGCTCCCAGCACAGCCCAGTACGGGATCACCGGGCACGCCGAGGTGCTGTTCTCCTGCTGGTCCCTGGTGTTGACGCTGTCCTCCCTCAGCAGCATATTCTACCTGAAGAACATCCTTCTGCACTAAATGTAAAGACCCATAAAAGGCTTTCAAGGATTCTCTGAAAGTGCTGATGACTGGATCCAATCTGGTAGAGTTTGTTAAAAGCAGCGTGGGATATAATCAGTGCTTACATGGGGATGATCGCCTTCTGTAGAATTGCTCATTATGTAAATACTTTAATTCGACTCCTTTTTTTTTTATTTTTTTTTTTTGATTAGCTGCATTACCTTGTGGAGCAGTACACATTGTCCTTTTTTAAGACGTGAGAACTCTGAAATTACTTTTAGAGGATATTAATTGTGATTTCATGTTTGTAATCGACAAGTTTTCAGAAGCATTCAGTCATGGTCTGCTGAGTTGCAGACTGTAGTTTACAAAAAAAAAAAGAAAGGATATTGCAGTAAAAATGTGCTTCTTTAAGGCTGCAATACAAACATTCAGTTCCCTTCTCAACTAGCATTCTATCCAAACTTACACAGAAACATTTGTTCTTTTTTGAGTAAAAAAAAAAAAAAAATCAAATAACATTGCCTTCAAAATATTTCCTCAAAATATTACACATATCTAGATTTACTTCTAGCATGATATTCAGGTTTCAAGAATGAGCCTTGTACTATAACTGCATTGCGCAGTACTGCTTCTGTTCTCTCCCCTCCTTCCTGCCAATTCAGCATGGTTGTGCCTTCATGAAACACGACTTTCCTCTTCCTCTCCAGCCAATCTGGAATGTGTTTTGGGAAATGCTGAAGCATCTTTTTGAGCATGAGGAATCTCCCGGGGAGGACAGAGGTGCTACAGGCTCTGAGGAAAGGCTCCCTCCTCTCTGGGGGCAGGGCTGAGCTCCAGGGCAGCACCAGCTCCTCCTTGTTCCTCCCTCCTCCACCACTGACCAGTAGGTGACCTCTGTAAAAACCACATTTCCCGTTAGAAAACAGAACTCAAACTGTTTGGTGGCATCTTTAGAATGTCAGAATGTTTCCCCCAAAGCCAAATTCCCACCTGGCTGGAAATGCCAGGATCGTCCCTTTTTGTATCACCGGCAAAGCCGAGGTGAATTAGTATTTTTCTTGCACTCAATTTTGTACTGGTTTGGCTGATTTAGCAATGATAAAGGATGCTTTGAACCATGAGACACCTGCAAATCCCTGGAGAATCAGGCAGAACTTTCTAACTCCACATATCCCTGTGGCAGCAAGGGTGCTCCTGCTGAGCTGCTGTCCCCAGGAGAGCCACCCGGACAGGCAGGGCTTGGGGGAACCTGCTGTCCCTTGCCACCCTCACACACTGTCCCTGTGCTGCAGTCCTCGGGAGGACACGGCTGTCACACACCTCTCAAGCTCAGAAATCGTCTGTAATTCACTTTATTCCTTGCAGCCCTGCAAGGTGCTGGTGTGAAGTGCTGCTCACAGCTCACCTGAGCGAGAGCTGCCACCTGTGTGACTCACTGGGGTGGCCGTGACCAGCAGCCCTTGGACACCACATCCCCTGGTGGCCCCAAGAGCTCCTGACTCGCTCACAAACAGCTGCTGACAGCAGGAATAACAAAATTGTTATCAGAGTCCCGGGCTGGGTTGGGCTGGGAGGGACCTCAAAGCCCATCCCATCCCACCCCTGCCAGGGACAGGGACAGGGACAGGGGCACTTCCACTCTCCCAGGCTGCTCCAAGCCCCATCCAGCCTGGCGTGGGTGGGACAGCACCGCTTTCACTGTGATCATTGCCAGGTTCCAGTAGGTGACACTAATTTCCCAGCTCCCCGTTCTTCCCCATTTTTCACAGCGGGTTTTGGCAGTGAGCAGCACCAGCTGAGCACTGGGAACACTCAGCAGTCCCAAGATCCCATTTTTTTCAACAAGGAGGACTCTGAGTTTCCTGTGCTCAGGCTGAACTGTTCCAGGCCAATGTGCAGCCAGAAGGTGCAGAGCCTCTGCTGTCCCTGCTGAGGAAGGGTAGAAACAGAGCTGTTCACTCCAGAAGATGGCAATGGAACCTCCTGGGTCACTCTGCACGTGTTCAGTGACAGACTGTATCATTTCTCTCATTATTTACAGCCCTGTGCCGAGCAGTTGCTGTTTTCAGAAACCTGGCATTTTTTAAAACCTGGAATAACATGAACAGACCCATTCTGCAAGGAAAGGGTTCAAACTCAACTCAGAGGAGTTTATCAGGCCTGATACCCCAATCTCTCTTGTATTGCAGCTTTAAAGTGCTCTATTTTAGAATCCATTCACTAGAAACAGTGGTGCTGCAGGATGTCTTGCGTCAGTGCAGTTTTATGAAGGAAAAAATGAGGGTGTGGATAACGAAACCCATGTGTGTAAAATTGGGAGAGGGTTCTATACTGTGGCTGGATCAAACCCTGCATTCCAATGATACATTGCATTCCAGTGATTCCTGACTTTTGGAACCTGATCTTTCCAGCAACAGAATAGAATGAGCAGCAGCTTTATTAAATAGGAAAAAAAAAAAAAAAAAAAAAAAAAAAAAGAATATCCAGTGAAGTGTTGAATGTTTGCAGTCACGCCAGGGAGAGCCACTGGGTGACACGGAGGAGATACCCTGTCCTGTTTGATTTTCCCTTGGGGTGGGACATCCTTCTTGTGAAGCCCTAAAAGAAAAACCCAAACCCACAACAGCAGCAGAACTGGGAGCTGTGTCTGGGTGCCAGGGGTGTTTTTGTGAGGCAGGAGTGCGTGAGGCTGGGCAGTGTTGGGTGTGTGAGGGGCAGCAAGAGGCTCTGGACTCTACAGCCGGGGTTTGGGCAGGGCTGGAGCTGCAGCAGGGGGGAGATGGAGACAGCAGGGTCTGGGTGTGTGTGCTCCATGCACTGAGCTGGGACAGGCTGGGATCTGTGCTCCCAAAACCAGCACAGTGACCACAGGGACTGCAGGATGGGAGAGGCTTTGGGCTGGAAGGGACCACTTTATCCCAGCCCTGTCACTGGTGGTGGGCACTTGGGGCAGCTTTGAAGGTTTGTTCTGTGCTCCCCCAGAGCTCTGACCCAGCCTGCTGGTGTCTGCCTGGCTCTGTTGATTCCCACCTTCCCAACACAAGAAGAAAAGCTTTAGCTGAGTGTTTCCATCAGGGCTGGGAGCGCCCCTGTGCAGTAACTCAGGGCTGTGTCCCCACAGGGAGCGGTGACACTGCTGTCACACGGCTGCTGGCCCTGGAGCTGTGCTGACACTCGGCCATGGGGTGTCTCTCAGCTCGGGAACAAATGCAGTTTCTCCAGGGTTTGCAGCTTGGCAGGATCCTTCAGAGCCAGACAGCTTTTTTTAAACTTTTCAATAGGTTTTTTTTAGACTTGATGCTGTTTTTAAGATCCAGGAGTGTTAAGCCCATCCCAGTGACAGCTGCTTTTTTTGCACATTTTCTGAGCAAGTGTTCAAAATAGACAATGGCAAATGTTCTGCTACCGAAACCTCCACTGAGTCCACAGAACTGTGTTGTTAAGAATGTGTGTACCAAAATATGTATTTACATGGATAAATATGCCTTAAAGACTAAATATGCATTTACTTCTAAGGCTGGATCTGCCTCGTGCCCAGTCTGGAGGTAAATAATCCATATTTCACAGCTGCCATGAGGGGGTTGGTTCTTTGGAGAAAAAACAAAATGGGGGAGGAAAACGTTTATTTTAAAAGAATCTTCAATAATTTAAAAATCCTTGCATGAACTGCCATATGTGAGGAGGAGGAGGGAAAGGATGAAGCTGAGCCTGGCACTCCAGCACTGGCAGTGTGGGGTTTGCCATGGGGCTGGCAGTGCTGTGGTGCCACCAAAAACTGCCACGTCCTCTTCCATGTCCCCCTGCACACCCAAATCCCTGGGAGGTGGGACAGATGGAGGGCTTTGGGTGTTTCCCACCCCAAAGGGCTGTGGGAATGGGAATGGGCCACCGATCCACACCCTCCTGCCATGCTGCAGCTGGCAACGCAGGACCCTGGGAAATGGAGAAATGCTGACAAAAAAAAGGGAATGTAAAAAGGGGGAATTAAAAAATCCCCATTCAGCCTTAGCAGTGAGAGCAGAGGAGTCAGTGTTGGCAGGGAAGGGAGGAACTGGCTCTGAATTTCGCCAGGGATGTGGCGGGCAGGGACGCTGGCCGTGCTGCAGCGGGGTTGGGTTCAGTCCTTGTTTGTGTTCCTACCCTGAGCTCCGAGGGCAGGGCAGGGATTTATTCTGCAGTCAGGAAAGTCCATAATCCACCTGGAAACAGCCAGGGCAAGGCGGTGGCACAGAGGTCTCGGGCTGATGGGGAAGGGATTCTCAGCAAATCCTGCTCTGCGAGCTCAGTGCGAGCAAGGGCTTTACTGGGGCACCTTCAGCGCTGTTTGTTCCTGCTCCTGATGCCTAATTCATGAGGAGCTCCAAGGTTCCTTTTTATTAGAAAATTCTCATGTTAAAAAATGCGGAGATCAGCACATTTGCCACCTCTCATAAGCCTGGCTCTCAGTCATTCATATTTTAGGGTGTGTGAAGCGTTCCCGTCGGTCGGGAGGATGAAAATCCGCATTGTGGGGTGAGGGAGGAGTGGTTCCCATCCAGCCCAGCTGCTCTGCCCTTGGCTGGGATGAGCTGGGAGAGCCTGTGGGGTCTGCCTGGGGGCTCAGGGGATGCAGATCAATCCCAAGTGCTGGCTCCATCACTCCCCACTGCCAGTTATCCCCGAGGGTTTGCTCGAATTTATTCCATCCCGGAGGTGAGAGGAGTGTGCCAGGCACACCTTGGCTCCCTTCCTGCACAAATGTGAGCAGAGCAGGGCCTGGGCTCTCCCGCAGTGAGCTCTGAACCCACGAGCAGCAGTGAAAGCAGCCCAGCTCAGCCCAGCCCAGCTCAGCCCAGCCCAGCTCAGTGAGCCCACGTTCCCAGGCGGTGCCCCAGCCCGGGGACAGCACAGGGACAGCAGAGGGACAGCACAGGGACAGCACAGGGACAACACAGGGACAGCACAGGGACAACACAGGGACAGCTCAGGGGCAGCCCAGGGACAGCCCAGGGACAGCACAGGGACAGCACAGGGACAGCAGGGCCACTCCTGCCCCGGGGGCACCAGAAATGCCCCTTCTGCAGCAGCAGGATGTAAAGACAGGGAGGGGACAGCAGAGTGCTGCTCCAGCCACAGGAGCTCCCCTTATCACCATTGGAACACTCATTATCCCCCTGCTCTCCTTTCCCAGCTGCCAGCTAACAAACTGCAGTGATGATCCTTCCTCCAGCCCGTATCCAGAGGGGGAAATCTGCTCTCTCCTTTCAGGATTTCTCAGCCCAAACCAAGCACAGCTGGCATGGGACACGCTGTGATTTCTGTGCAGTACCAGCAGCTCATCCCCGTCTCAGCCTCACCAGAGTCAGAGGCACAATGTTCCCATTAACGCCCACGACAGCCAAAATGTGAAAATAACCCTCCCAGCCCAGCAGCAGCCTCCTTTTCCAGTGGGTGGCTGAGGGTGGGATGGCAGGGCCAGGCTCCCCTCCCTCTGTTTTGTAGGGGTTTTATATAAAACAGCCTTTCCTCTTGGGAGGGTGGCTAAATCTGGCTGGGAGGAGCAGCCTGTGAGAGGTGTTCAGCATTTGTGATGTGTCCCTTCAGCTGGGGCCGGGCAGGAGCTGCTCCACTCCACTAATGAGCCTGGTCCTTGCAGGAATTTGGGCTCTGCCACGGTTCATTAGGCTGGGAAAGCTTTCAGACCTTAAAGGAACTGCTTTTCCTCTCCCCTCTAAGTGAATTGCTGAAAGCACTGAGTTGTTCTTCCACAGGATTTCAAATTCACTGCTTTTTCATTATCCTTGACCTTTTTACATATTTTGCCATAAGGGGGAAAAAAAATAACTTCGGAGTAAATTATTGCAGATCTCTCCCCAAAAATGTTTAAAAACAGAGCCTGGGAGGCTAGGACAGGAGAGCAACAGCTCTCACTTGCCACAATTTTCTGTGTAAAGAGGATTTAATGCCTGTTTCCCAAAAGTTATGGATCCTAAATCCCCATGACTAGTTTAGAAATGACTTTTAGCAGGACAGGTGCACATATCCTCCCCAGTACTTTGTGTTATAAGTGGCAGAAAGACAAAGTGTGTGATGGGACAGGACACCTTCCTGTGTGCTGCTCCTGAAGCCTTGGACTCTGGGTCTTGGTCCCTGTGTTTTTATCCCTGTCTCTTCATTCCCATGTCTTGATCCCTGTCTCTTGATGCTCTTCTCTCAGTTCCCATCTCTTGGCCCCTGCCCCTTTTTCCCCATCTCTTGGCCCCCATCTCTTGTCCCTGTCTCTTTTCCCCCTTCTCTCAGTTCCCATATCTTGGTCCCTGTCTCTTTTCCCCTATCTCTTGGCCCTGTTCTCTCCATTCCCTTCTCTTGGCTCCCATCTCTTGGTCCCCTTCTCTCCATTCCCATCTCCTGGTCTCTATTTCTTGATCCCAATCTCTTGGTCCCCATCTCTTGATCCCTGTCTCTTGATCCCCATCTCTTGGTCCCCTCTCTCCCCAGCCACAGAGGAGGGGAAGGCAGGGAGCAGGAGCAGGGGGCTGCAGCCCAGGCTGATCTCCCACCCCATTCCCTGGGCCCTAAAAACGGCATCAAAGCCAACCACAGAGTCACTCCCGGTGCATGGAGAGCTGAGCTGCCACCTTCCCTGGCTCCCAGTCCAACCTGAACAAACCCAAGAGCTCTCTGATGTTCTTTTGGCTCAGCACAGCTTCCCTCCCAGGGCTGGACATGTTTGGAAGGGCTGAAGTCACACAGGTTTGGA
>VZSR01000245.1:18525490-18546942 GCA_013398615.1 Brachypodius melanocephalos | reverse complement strand
GAGTGCCCATCCCTGGAGGTGTCACCTGGAGGTGGCACTGAGGGCTCTGGGGACAGGGTGGGGATGGGGCACAGCTGGGCTCAGTGATCCTGGCAGGATTTTCCAGCCCAGAGGGTTCAGTGACTCTGGGATTCTGCCCAGGACAGGGGTGCAGCCTCTCCCCATGGAGAGGAGCTCCTGTACCCTGCCTGGAGAGGCACCAACCCCAGGCAGTGACAGCCTCGGAACCAAAATCCACCTCTGGCTTCTAATCCCGGATTCTGTTTCAAACCTGGGATGACACAAAGGTCAGGAGCCGCAGCTCTGATTTCCAGCTGCCTTCTGTGTTCCTTTGGAGATGGAAGAGTTCAACCTTTGAGCTTCCCCCACACCTCTCTGGTTCCATCTCCCTTCCTAAGGACTGTTCAATAATAACAAATCCGATTTCTCCTCGGCAGCCGGCGACATTCAGCTTCTTAGAAATACTTAAGAAGAAAGGAATCATAAAATATTGAACATATCACACAAGAGCTGCATGTAGGACTCCAGTCACTCTGAAATAGATTTATTTTTTTTCCTCCTGAACAGAAGCTCATAGTAAGGAACAAGAACATAAAAGGAGCAATAACAGATAACGCAGAGCTGAAAAATTGTTTCTCTGAATATTAGAGGAATGTACTTGTGATAAATGATCCTTCCCTGGCATTGTCTGCCCCAGAAAGATCTGCCAAGTTAAATCTCAGCATTTTCTTCCCCAGCCTCGGGTGTGAAGCAGAGCTGGGTGGGGTGTAAGAGATGTCACAGGACAGGTGTGAGGGTGGCACAGGACAGGGGCCACACAGGACAGGGCAGGTGTCACACAGGACAGGGCAGGTGTCACACAGGACAGGGCAGGTGTCACACAGGACAGTGACACCTCTGTCTGGCAGAGCAGTGACAGCACAGGGACACCCAGCAACCCATGAAGTCCAGGAGTGGAACCACATGGAATGACAGAATTGTTGGGGTTGGAAAAACCCTCCAGGATTACTGAGTCCAAGCATCCCCAGCACTGCCAGGGCCACCCCTGCCCCGTGTCCCCAAGTGCCACATGCACAGGGCTGTTCAATCCCACAGGGGTGGGGACTCAGCCCTGCCCTGGGCAGCTGTGCCAGGGCTGCACAGCCCTTTCCAGGAAGGAATTTTGCTCCTTTTCTCCAGGCTCAGCCCCTTTCCAGCTCCCTCAGCCTCTCCTGGGTCTCCAGCCCCTTCCCAGCTCCGTTCCCTGCCCTGGACATGCTTCAGACTCTCCACATTTCTTGTCCTGAGAGGCCCAAAAGTGCCCCCAAAAGTTAAACCCCATCAGCACCTCCTGCAGCAGCCCCAGAGTTCAGATTTTCCCAATCTCAGGGCAAGAGCAGCAGCACGGAGGTCACTGGGAGGTGGAAATTCCTCTCCAGCAGCAACGTGAGTCCAGGAGGAAAAACAAAAATGCATAAAACTGCAGATGAAGAAGAAATAGTGCTAAAAAGATCATCCAACTCTTCCTCCTTCCCTTCTCTGACTTCATAAATCATTTTGTTTATGTAAGGCAGAACAATAAAGCAGGCCAGATTTAGAAAACATTTTTTCCTGTCAACAAGCAGAATGATTGATGCTGTGCAAAACCAGTATCTAAGTAGGAAAAAAAAAGCTTTCAGGGATGATTTACTGAAACCCACCGAACAATTGGATTTGGATGCTGAAAAATAGCAACTCCTGAGACTAAGTTAATTAATGAAATATTTGGGAATGGCCTCGAGTAGTTAGAACAAACAGAAGAGGGAAAAAATGGCATAAGATTGTCTTCAATTCCAACCTACTCTCCGCATTATAAAGGAAATTATTTAATAACAATGAAGCCCAAATATCTGGAGACAGAAGAGGAGCCTTGAACGGTGGAGCTTTATCAGGAGGCCTTGGTGGCTGTGTGACAATTCCTTCCCTTGGTGGCTGTGTGACACTGTGAGAGCATGGCTCTGTGGTGACAATCCCCTTGGTGGCTCTGTGGTGACAATCCCCTTGGTTTTTGGGGTGACAATCCCGTCTCTTGGTGGCTGTGTGACACTGTGTGACAGCAGGACCTGCTGGGGTGACACAGGGCCCCCGCAGTCCCTGTGCCTCCCTGCCCTGTCATTCCTGGCACTGGGAATTCAGGGCAGGTTCTGCAGCTCCATGGGCAGAGGGCTCCAAGGAACTGGGTTGAGAGGCTGCCAGGGTGACAGGACAGGGACATTCCCTCAGCCAGGGAAGGGGACAGGGAGATTTCCCTCTGCTGGGATGGCTGGGAGTGCTGGCTGAACTGGGATATTTGTCCTGGCCAGTCCCAGTATCTATGGAAACAGGAGCCTGCCCACTTGGCTGGGAGTATTTTGGAAGCCCAGGATGATTTTTCTTCTCCGTGCTCAGCTTGGAAGCCTTGGCAACACACAAACACTGCCTTGATTCCTTTCAGCTCTTGCCTGGCTGGGAAGGAATCTGCTCCATGGGTTAAACATCAACTGCCTGAGAGCTGCCACCCAAGCCTGCCTGGGATTGTCTTGAGAAATCACTTTTCCCGTTCTGGCTGGATGTGGATATTAATCTCCAGGAGCCTCCACACCGAGCCCATCACCTGCAGGTACCAGCCCTTAACACAGAGCAGTGACTCAGAAGTGGCTGAGATCAAAACACACTGAAAATAATCCCCTTTTCCCTCTCATCCCTCCCTGCTCTCCCAGCCCCGAGCTGTTTCAGGTGTTCCATGTCCTGCCTCTGAGCAGGAGTTTTTTGTTTCCTATGGATCTCCAATTTTCAGATTCACTCTTCTGATGTCGCTGAGAATGAAGCTTGAAATACAGAGATTTCTCCAAGGCAGGATTTATGTGAGTTTAACTAAGACCCAGAGAATAATATCCGCAGTTTCTGGAGGAGAAACGATTTTTAACTTCAATATTTTGTCCGGCTATGTCTGAAGAACATGAAGCATTTCCCAGAAAACCATTCTCATGGAGAAGTGCCACCCCCAGCAGAAATCTGTGGGTTTTTCTGAAAAATATTCCTGTTTCACTGCCCCAGGTGCACCCATCCAGCTCTGTGGGAAATCCACCCGTGGCTGGAGCTGCTGAAATGGAGCTGACACCCATCCACAGGGCAGGGGGAATAAAAACAGCTGATCCTGGGATGGAGGGGATGTAGATGATGAGGGTTTTTATGGGAAAATACAGATAAAATCAAACAGCAGGAATACAATGCGTGCAAAGAGAATTTATGGGTGTTCTGAGATGTGTCCAAAGCAGAGGGGTCAGGCTGGAAAGTGGATCTAGGGCTGATGGTTTGCTCCAGAGCTGGTTTAACTGGTGACAGCTCAGAACCACAGACTGGGTTGGGTTGGGAGGGACCTTAAATCCCACCCAGTGCCACCCCTGCCATGGCAGGGACATCTCCCACTGTCCCAGGGAATGTCCAACCTGGCCTTGGGCACTGCCAGGGATCCAGGGCCAGCCACAGCTCCTCTGAGAATCCCAGCCCAGCCCCTCCCCACCCTCCCAGCCAGGAATTCCTTCCCAAGAAGTTTCCTCTCGTATTTCTCACCCCTGGATCCCCAACGCCCTTGATTTATGATAAATTTCAATGCATTAATTAAAACCACATTCGTTATTCATTTTAGCTCCTTTCCACACATCTCTGGGACTTTTTTAAAATTAATTACTGAGCCTCTCTCCCTGTGCCACTGCAGTTTGCTTGCACCTGGAGCTCACCCACCCCACAATCACCACGAGCAGCCTGGTGCAAGCAGCTCACACAGAGCAAGTGGATTTTCTGTGCTGCATTGGGCAGGAGGATTTGCCCAATTTGCCAGGTTTTAGGGAATTCAGGGGCCTGTGCAGGTCTCTGCTGCATTCCCACACACACCACAGATCCTTCACCAGCCACACAGCCCATAAACCTCCCAATTTATTTATCCTTTCCCACCAGTGATGCCGGGGACCTCCTGGAAACAACATTTGTTTTCATTTTTAGCAGTTTCTCGGCAGTGTAACATTTCCCAGTGTTAACACCACCGGTAGCAGCAGTAAATGCTGGTGAGGAGGCAGAGTTCAGCCCTTCATTTATTGCCCTGTCCTCAGCCCTGGCTCAGCCCATCCCTGTCCTGCCCAGAACCACGGAGTTAATGGATTAGCGGGGCAGGAACAGCTAATTACTGGAACATCAATATCTTCGTGCTTTGCAGGATCAGAGGTCGCAGAGAAATAGATGTGGTTTTAAATCAAGGCTTTGATTGTGAGCTCATCCTAAAGAGTAATTATCAGTGAGTGTTAGTGCATGTAATAACTGTTAATTACGGAGTGTGGGGCAAAACTTCTGTTCCAGCAAGAAACTTCAGCCACAGAGCTCCTGGAGACTGAGATCAGCTGAGCTTACAGGATCACAGAATCATTCAGGCTGGAAAATTCCCTGAGCCCATCCAGCCCAGCCATCCCCAGCACCGCCACGGCCAGCACTGCCCCGTGTCCCCAGGTGCCACATCCAGAGGGATTTTAAATCCCCCCAGGGATGGGGACTCAGCACTGCCTTGGGCAGCTGTGCCAGGGGCGGGGTCAGGTTCTATATTTGGGAAAATTCCTTCCTAGGAAGGGTTGTGCATCCCTGGCTGTTCCCTCTCCTCCTGTCCCTGTTCCCTGGAGCAGATCCCAAAGCCCCCCTCCTGGCAGGGAGTTGTCCCCCCTGAGCCTCCTTTTCTCCAGGCTGAGCCCCTTTCCAGCCCCCTCAGGGATTCTCCAGCCCCTTCCCAGCCCTTTTCCCTTCCCTGGACATGCTCCAGCCCCTCAGGGTGTCCCTTGTCCTTCCTGAGGGACAGCAGGTGACACCATGGCAGGGATTTGCTTGATCCACAGCAGGGACATACTCTAATTATTGGTGGAAAATGTCTACAACATCACTGCTACAAAATACACCTAAATAACAGCCCAGCTTATCCAGACCCTATGGAATCAGATTCCCAGACTGGTTTGGGTGGGAAGGGACCTCAAATCCACCCAGTGCCACCCCTGCCATGGCAGGGACACCTCCCACTGTCCCAGGCTGCTCCAGCCTGGCCTCGGGCACTGCCAGGGATCCAGGGGCAGCCACAGCTCCTGTGGAAGATTCCTTTGGATGAAGCTCTGGTCACTTGGAAGTGTCTGGCACAAGTCAAGGCATCCATTGATCTCCTCGGTAAATGAATCAGATCTGTGGAGTACAAATTGATCCAAATATTGGAATTTTCCTATGTAAATGTCAGGACTCTACAAGCAGCAATTAATGAGACACGAGATGAGCGCTGGGGGGTGTAAAGGCATTTTTGGGAAATAAATGGAAACAGCAGGCATTGTTTTCCCTAATTGGGTTAGGGTTAGGGTCGGGGCGGGGCGAGGGCGGGCTGGGGTGGGTTAGGGTTAGGTTCAGGGGTCCCTGCCATGGAGCCAGGTGAGCTGGGTCCCTCCTGGAGGACAAAAAGCAAATTAGTGTTATGCATAAACTGTGAACAATCATTGCACGAAACCAGCCTTAAATGCTCTGCAAATATGCAACCAAAGTAAAGGAGACACAGTGAAAGAGCCGGGGGGGGGATTTCAATGTTCCCAGGGACTGATTTCCCTGATTTCCCTGCACTCTGCAAAGCTGGAGCAGAATTCTCTATAAAAACCAGCACATGGAGTCACTTTTGCTGATGGCAGAAGCGTGGGATTCCCAAATTCCCCAGGAGCCAAGGAACACCCGTGGACCTCCCTGGACATCCAGAGGGTCAGGACACAGGGATGCACCTCCAGGAGTGACCCAGCACCCCATGGAGCACCCTCTGGGCTGGTCTCTCCTCGGGGCTGTTCAGCTCCTTCAGCCAAACTCCTCCTCCTGGGTTGGCTGGTTGGTTGAGTTGTTTATTTTGTTTTATTTTGTTGAAACTCTTCGAAGAAGAAGCCAAATATTTCCTGTCAGTGAGATGCAAGAAGCAGAGAGCAGCAGCGAACTCCAGGCGTCAGGAGTCACTCCAGCACCCAGAGGAGCCAAGTTCTGCCCTCCGAGTTTGGTGCAACTCGATGCCTTCGACAAGAACAGGGCTCAGAGTAACAATATTTTAGTTAAAATTAGTGCAAAACCTCGTCGGCGCAGTTTCCTTTGGAATTGTTCCTTACCCTTTAAATGTTCCACTGGCACATTCCCATGGACTGGGATTCGTGTGAACAGACTGCAGCACTCGTTAATGGAGGCAGATTGCCAGAGGAAGAGATGCTCTGGCAAAATACATTTCATTTACGAGGACAGAGCAGAAAATCGTGGCTCTGATCGGCTGCTGTGAAGGGGTTAATTATTTCCGTGCCCAAGCTACACTTTTGCCGACTTCACGCCAAATTTCAAGGAGCAAACTCGAAACTGGCAGGAAGGAGTGGATCTGCAGAGCCTTGCAGGGAGCACTGCTGGTTCTGCACGGGAAGGAGGTGGGAAGCCAAAGGTGAGGAAGGTTGGAAAGCAAAGAAACCTCCCCAGGAAAGGCTGGAGCCTCCAGGGAGGGGCACGCTGGCAGTGGGAGGTGCTCAGGGGATGGATATTCCTGCAGAGGATGAGCCAGGAATTCCAGGAATCCCTCATCAGTGGCAGAGAATTCCTCATCAGTGAGGAGAGCAGGGCAGGAGCAGCGCCCAGCAAAGGTTAATCACGTCTTGTTTTCCTCTCCCTAAATGATGAACATTTTCCAACCTGGCTTTTATAAATACACAAATTAGATCTCCTTCATACCTGCTTCACCTTTACTCCTACACTTGCCCATTAAATGCTTTTGCTCCAAGAAAATTGTGACCCGAATGGGGTTCCTTGAGGCACGGTGATTAATGCTGTCACAGTGGGGGCGTTATTTATCCTGCATCTCACCTCTGAGGGCCCAACACACCTTTGAAATTTATAAATATTGCCCTTTTTGTTCTGGAACACCCGCCCTTCCTCCGAGGAGCAGGTTCAGAGATGAGGATTCCTGCTTTTCCTGCTGGGAGTGGCACCCCTGGTTGTCCCAGAGCCCTGCAGCATCATTCCCCACATCCCAGAGGTGCCATCCCTGCTCCCTGCCCACCTGCACTGCCAGGCTGCAGCGCTGGAGAAGCCTTTTGTGTTCTCCAGAGACACTGGGACACCAGAGGAGGGGGAGGAGGAGGCTGTGCTGTCCTCACGGAACGATCTGCACCAGCAACACGCTGGAAAAAGGAACAAATGACAAGAGTTGGTGATTTTCTTCTCTTGTCTGACAGGCTCCTCTGATTCCAGAGGGGAATCCTGGAGTCCTTCCCTGAAAGACATCCCAGAGGAGGGGAACAGAAGGAAAAGTGAGAGGAAAACAGTGCTGAGCAAACACAGAGCAGTTTCTGGGATGAGCACGGAATCACAGGCTGCCGTGGCTTGGGAGAGGACTCACAGCTCCGTGACTCCTCCCGAACAACGGGGAAACCTTGGCTTCATTCCATACCTTAAAAACATAAACCCGACCTCCTGTGGCTGCAAGAGGCTCCTGACCCGAGCTGCCAAGGGGATTGAGGGCAAGCACAGGTTAGGATGGCGCTGCCAGAGCAGTGAAGAGCATCCTGAGGCTGCTCCCTGAGCCCCTGCACTGCACAGCTGCCTGCCAGGGGGGAGAAAATCCCACATCTCCATCAAACTGAGCCTGCAGGAAAGGCTCTGTCAGTGGTGCAGTCAGGGGGAGGACGTGCTGCTGCTGCTTGGGAGGAAAGATTTGATGAGATGTGATCCCTTCCCACCATCCCTGCCTGTGTGACTGGTGAAAGCCCAAACCTCACACCTGGGGGTTTACCTGGGGGTTTATGGTAAACCTGGGGGGTTTGTGGCACCTGCCCTGCCCAGCACAGCCCAAACCCCACACCTGGCAGTGCCTGGGGGCTTTGTGGCACCTGCCCTGCCCAGCACGGCCACCACATCCCCCATTCCTGCTGATCCCAGGAGCAGGACACGCCGAGCTCCGTGCAATTCCGCAGCAGCCAGATCGCCCTGCTGGAAGCACCGCGCTCCTTTAACTCCCAGAGCTGAAATTATTATTATTATTGTGTCTTGGAAGGCATCAACAACGCATTAAGTGCTTTAAAGTGATGCTTAACAACCTGGGAGCCCTGAGCTGCTGAGTGAAGAGCGTAGCACGAATGCAGCACCCCGGGAAGGGCTGGGAAGGGCTGCAGGCACAACCTGCCTTTAATTACCTGCCTTTCATCTTCCTGCCCTTTGTACCATTTAGTTTTTCTTCGGGAAGCTGATTTCCAGGGCTCCTTGGTAGGAATTGGCTGTCTAGAGCCGGGCCAATTAAACAGTTTTCTGCACATTGATTCGTTCTCAGCTGCTCGCTTTCATTAGGGTAAAATGATGGCTGATGTATTTCTCATTTACCAGGTTATTATCAATTCCTCGCCCTCGTCTGAAGGCCAAATGTGCTGTGATAGAAACAGGAATCCAATAAAAGTGTTCACGAGCTGTTGGGATACAGGGGGAGGATATTTAAATGGAGCTTTGTGGGGGGAACACGGGAAAAGAGGAGCAGCACAGCAGAAATCCGTGAGCAAAGCTGCTCATTCAGGAAAGGGAATATCCTGGACAGTCACAAGATTGGTGCTGGATTGTGTCTGGGCAGGTCCCCCTTTTGTCCACCTGAGCTTTGCTTTAGTCATAAATTAAAGGTTTGGGGCTATTTTTCATTTCCCAGTTGACTTTTCAGCTTTTAATCAGAGCTGTGGCTGCCCCTGGATCCCTGGCAGTGCCCAAGGCCAGGTTGGACACTGGGGTTGGAGCAGCCTGGGACAGTGGGAGGTGTCCCTGGGACAGTGGGAGGTGTCCCTGCCATGACGGGGGTGGCACTGGATGGGGTTTAATGTCCTTCCCAAGCCTCATTGCCCTGGGATTGCATTACATTTCCTGAACATTAAACGAGCAGGGTTTAGCACACACATTTCCTTCCAACATTCCTGCCCAGCCGCTATTTTTTGATACTGAGGAGGGCATCACAGCAGAATAATCCCTTCCATCACTCATCCATTCACTCCCTGGGGCCCCGCTGGTTCTCTCTCTCTGACACGACACTTTCCGATGGACCTTCCCACTTTTATGAAAGGCTTTTCCCCTAAAGGGAATGAACCAGCTGGGGGTCGTTCCCTCCCTGGAAGCCTCGGGAGCAGCTGGGTGGTGCCTGTTGGTCAGGGAATACCGGGAATATCGCACTGCTGCTCCTGCATCACCAGCTCCGCGTCCTGTGCCAGGAGCAGCCCGAGCACAATCCACGCTCGGCTCCCACACGCGGTGACACTGGTGGCATTTCTTATCGATTCGTTGATATTTAAAACATTTCACGGAAAAGCGGGTGGGGTTTTTTTGTTGGTTTGGGGTTTTTTGGAGGGGTTTTTTTTGATGTTGTTTTTCTTTCCCACGGAAAACGCGCGTTCCTCAAGTGCCACCTGCTGTACTGACGGCACCAGGACAGGGCAGCGGGGAATCCTTCCAGGATTAATCCCAAATTCCTGCCCAGCCCTTCCCCGGCAGCAGGAAAACACAGCTTTGTCCTCGCTGATTGTGGGGGACATTCCCGAGGTGGGAATCTGCACAGCGCCCTGCGCAGGGCACAGCGGGCTCCCCAGCACCGCTCCACACCTTTATAAACACACAGCGATAGCGCTGTCATCCTCTCATCACCCAGGGGGACAGGGAGAAAAAACAGCTCCAGAAGCACATCCAGGGTGATTTTTCCACAGGATGTGGCTGCAAGAAAGAGAGGGAGGATAAAAACGGCCGGGAGTGCTGTAAACAAACACATTGCATGGATGTGGTTTGGGAATGCTGGGCCACTGCAGCTCTGGGCAGATCATCCCCAGCCCAAAGAACAGCCGGGAAGGGGGATCAGAGGTGGTTGGAAAGGAGCTGCCAGGAGAGCACTGAGGATGGGCACAGCCCTGGGGACACCCAGGGGACAGAGGGCAATGTCCCAGAGCTGGCACGAACCCACCCACAAACCACGGCACCGGGCATTAATCCAAATTAACAGTGTTTGTGGGCTGGGTGCGAAAGGAGATTAAATCCCACCCAGCCCCGCCCCTGCCATGGCAGGGACACCTCCCGCTGTCCCAGGGTGCCCCAGCCTGCTCTTGGGCACTGCCAGGGATCCAGGGGCAGCCACAGCTGCTCTGGACACGCTGTGCCAGGTCCTCAACACCCTCACAGGATCCTGTCCTGCCCTGTTCCTATTCCCGTTCCCTTTTCTCTCTTCTCTTTTCCCATTCCGTTTTCCCGGTTCCCCTCACGCTCTCCTCCCTCCGCCAGGGGGCGCTGTCTCCCCTCTGCCGTTCCCGCCCCCGGCTCTGAGGTGTCCGCGGCGCTGCCTGAGCGGAAGGCGCCGGGCGGGCGGGGCAGGGCGCAGGCGCAGGGCGGGCAGCCCGCGCGGCGCAGGGCCCGGGTCCTGCGTGTGGCGGCGGCGCTCGGCCCGGCCCGGCTCGGCCCGAGATGGCGACCAAGAACTTCCGCGTGAGCGACGGGGACTGGATCTGCCCCGACAAGAAGTGAGGGGCACGGCCGGGAGCGGGGCAGGGAGCGCGACGGGAGCGGGGCACGGAGCGCAGCGCACCGGCACCGGGAGTGTGGACAGGGAGCGAGGCGGGGAACGGGAACGGGACCGGGACCGACCGGGGACGGGAACGGGGCAGGCGCAGGGACAGCGGGAGCCGCCGGCTCGGGGGTGACTCGGCCCCGCGTCCGGCACGGCCTCAGGGAGTTGGCTTTTGGCGTGGGACAGAGTCGGGCTCCACTGGGCGCTCGGGGTGGATCCGGCTCTCGGTAATCCCGGCCCTCGTGCTCTGCTCCGTGCCAGGTGCGGGAACGTGAACTTCGCCAGGAGGACGAGCTGTAACAGATGCGGCAGAGGTGAGTTCCAGCAGCGCGCACCTTGTCCTTTCGTCTCCTTGTACAGCAGTAAAAAATCTTGTCGAACCCGAAACGGTTCGAGAAGTCTGCCTAGTTTTGTTTAAAAGACCTTTAAACATCCCTCGCGAGTTCTGAGGCTGCTGTTTCAGGAGCTGCTGTGTCTCTCCCTGCAGAGAAGACGACGGAGGCCAAGATGATGAAGGCAGGGGGGACGGAGATCGGGAAGACGCTGGCAGAGAAGAGCCGGGGGCTGTTCAGCGCTAACGACTGGCAGTGCAAAACGTAGGCTCCAAACACACAGCTCCTGCTTTTCCCTGGAGATTCCCAGTGCTGCTGGGACAGTGGGCTCAGGGCCACAGCCCCGGGGTGTGCTCTGGGGTCTGCACTCGTTTGCTGCACGTTGATGAATAGAGCAGCAGAAAGGTTTGAAATGACAGCAGTGCCCAGGAAAAAGGGCAGGGTTGGTAAACTGGGACAGTTCCCACGTTTGGAGGGAATATGGAGATGGAAGTCCCACCCCCATGGCGTGGGGAGATGCTGCCTTCCCTGGCAGGGTGGGCAGGGGCTGGCACAGGGTGCCCAGAGCAGCTGTGGCTGCCCCTGGATCCCTGGCAGTGCCCAAGGCCAGGCTGGAGCAGCCTGGGACAGTGGGAGGTGTCCCTGGGACAGTGGGAGGTGTCCCTGCCATGGCAGGGGTGGCACTGGGTGGGTTTGAGGTTCCTTCCCTCCCAAGCCAGTCACGACTCTGTGATTCTTGCATGTGGCAGTTCCATCGAGCCCCTGGCCTGGCACCAGCAGCTCTTCCTTTCCAGGGAAGGGAAAGGAGCTGGGAAGGAGCTGAAGCCTCAGGAAAGGCTGAGGGAGCTGGAAAGGGCCCTTGCTGTGCAGTTGTGCTCCTGTCCCTGCTCCTGCCCATTGGTTTGACATCTTCCCCAGATTTGTCCAGTGCTGTCACTTTTCCCTGTGCTGTGTCCCCACCCTTTTATTATATCTGGAGGATAAGATTTTATTCCCAGTCTGGAGAACAATGTTTTATTCCCAATCTGTAGGATAGTATTTTATTCCCAGTCTGCAGGATAAGGTTTTATTCCCAGTCTGGAGGACAATGTTTTATTCCCAGTCTGTAGGATAATGCTTTATTCCCAGTCTGCAGGATAAGGTTTTATTCCCAGTCTGAAGGATAAGGTTTTATTCCCAGTCTGGAGAACAATGTTTTATTCCCAGTCTGTAGGATAGTATTTTTTTCCCAGTCTGCAGGATAAGGTTTTATTCCCAGTCTGCAGGATAAGGTTTTATTCCCAGTCTGGAGGATAACGTTTCCCATCTCCGTGTTCCCCCTGCAGCTGTGGCAATGTGAACTGGGCACGGCGGTCCGAGTGTAACATGTGCAACACCCCCAAGTACGCCAAGCTGGAGGAGAGGACAGGTGAGCTGGGGCTGCCCCCGATGCTGCCACTGCTGGCAGGACAGGCTCTGGAGATCAGAGTGGGCATTCCTTGTTTTCCCAGAACTGGCACAGTTCGTACAAGGTGCGGGTTCTTGGCCTCAGCGAGTTTCGGTGCTGTGGGGAATCTGGGAACATTCAGCCTAGGCTGCCCCTGTGTTGGAGTTTGCTGTCAGGACTTTGGAAGCACTTTGGAAGCACTGTTTAATTAATCTGCAGAGGCCTCCTGTGGGCTGTCCACGTGCAGATAAGGCTGTTATCTGCTCAGGAGGGCTGGGGCTCAGTTTCAGCTCTCCTGAGGGAATGTGAGCCCAGAGGGAGCTGGGGCAGGATCTCCTTACAGCTCCTGCACTCTCCCCTCTGCACCAGGGGTCAGGCAGGGAATCCCCTGCAGGACTGGAGCAGGGCAGGGAATTTAGAGCACAGGGTGGAACACAACAGATAAAGGAACCTAGAGAAGAGCACAGAGCTTATCATTCAAAAGGAAAAACAATATTTCAGTATTGAATATTGTGAAAATAGTAAAGGATATTAAATAATATAATCGTATTTCATATTAAAATTACAGGTAACATATTCATGTATTTATTATTTAAATAATCTAGTGAAGTGCTTAGTAATTAATTGAGTTGATAGATACTTCTGGTGGTCCTAATCCATTATTTTAATTGGATTTCTGAGGAACTGCATTTAATAAACATGTGTGGGAACGATTCATGTTCCTCCTGAGATCCTGTTACGGCCTTAAGGCAGATTTCTAATTCCATGAGGGTTTCCAGAGCCCCTGTGGAAGTTTCTGTGCTCAGAGCAGCTGAATGTGGTGCAGCTCAAGGGATTTGTGTTGTTCTGCCCTTTTTCCTAGGCTATGGAGGAGGATTCAACGAACGGGAGAACGTGGAATACATAGAGCGGGAGGAGTCCGACGGAGAGTATGATGAGGTAAGGGAGGGGCAGGGAGTGCTCTGGAGAGACTCTTGCTATGTTTTTTTAAGGCTATCCCATAAAATTGAACTACAGAATGCTCAGATTCCCATTCATCTCTGTGGAGTCTCACTGTCCTCAAGAAGAACATCTCTTTGAAAGTTCCTTGTTGCTAATTGATTTTCAGTAGTGCTCCCCTTTCCCCTGGGGCAAGATCTGATTTAAAATTGATAATTATTTATTTTCTGATGGAAGTGTTATCAAAAATACTGTTGGTGATTGGTTTTGATTAAATCCTGTTCTAATCCTGGCACCAAATTCCTCAGTTTGGGCGCAAAAAGAAAAAGTACCGGGGGAAGCCGGTGGGTCCTGCCTCGATCCTGAAGGAAGTGGAAGATAAAGAGTCTGAGGGGGAGGATGAGGAGGATGAGGATGAAGATCTCTCCAAATATAAATTGGATGAGGTAGGATGGTTTGTCGTTTCTAACCATGGTTTCAGTGCTGCCCAGGAGCAGGGGAAGGGCTGGTCAGTGTTTTCAGCTGCCTTTCGAGCAGAGCTCTGGCAGTAACGGTGCCCAGAGCTGCTGGAGGAGATGTGCACAAGCTCTGCTTTGCACATATTTTATTTTCTAAATACCTGCACTCAAAAATGGGCAGTCTCTTAAATCATAAATTACAAGTTTCTCTGAGATCAGAACCCAAAGGCCTTTATTTGGAACCTGGATGTGTGGTTACCATGTATAGTGAGAGCTCTTGAGTTTTCTTCCTAGGCTTTTAAAGTCACACCACATTTATGT
The DNA here is from genome assembly GCA_013398615.1 of Brachypodius melanocephalos. Lineage (NCBI taxonomy): Eukaryota > Metazoa > Chordata > Aves > Passeriformes > Pycnonotidae > Brachypodius > Brachypodius melanocephalos. The sequence goes on along the minus strand of VZSR01000245.1, from coordinate 18,532,869 downwards.
TTTATAAAATGAAATAAAATATTCTGAGGGGTTTTTTTTCATCTTTTCTGATCATCACTCACTGGATTTTCACACCTTTGGGCAGCAGCCCTGCAGAGACACGTGTCGTGTTTTACACAGCAGTCACCAAACTTTGCATATGAGATCTGTCTCTGCAGATCTGGGCTTTGCTTAGAGATTCTGAGGGTAAAAATTCATTTAAAGTGACTGGTAAAAGTGTGTCTGTGTGCTCATTAATTTCATTAAATAACAGAGGTGGGGGGTTACAGGGTTTTTATTACTTTGGTTGGAAACACCGATTTTCAGTCACTCTTCACTGCTTAAATTTGTGGGGTCTGGTTAGAATAAGTGAAAACTTACTAGAGTAAGTAAAACTAGTAAAAAGTTTTTAGAGTAAGTAAAACTAATAAAGAGTAAGTAAAAACTTGCTAGATTGTGTAAAAACTGAAGGGGAGCTAAAAGCATTGCCTGAGTTTGTTGTGTTGTGCCTGTCCCACTGTTATAAATACGTTCTATAAAACTGACTTTTCACAAATATTAAAATAAGTACTATATGTATAGTGTTAAATTAGCTTTGCTTTTATTTCTGCTATTAACAAAAACTTAGTAGCAATAGTAGCTAATATAATTATAAGTGAGCTGTCTGTTTAGTCAAGATAACATCCAGCGAACATGTGATAAAAACCCTGTTATTAATATGTCAACTATCAGCATCTGCTGTATAAAGAAAATATAGGGCACAGCCCAAAGTAAAAGTAATAATAAAACCACAGCCAAGAAACAGGCATGCTCTAAAAAAGCAGACCTAAAGAGAAACCATGCTAAACATGGTTTGTTATTATTTATTCTTTAAAAAAATATTTTTATTTATTCTTTAAAAATATGAATATACATAATAGTCTATAAATATGCAACAAGCTAGAGTAATAAAAGAAGTGTTTAAAGAATTTCTCCAAAGTAGCAAGTGGGCTCTTAGGTGAGTGCCAAGCACCCGGCCATTTGCTTTAAACCCTCTGCTTTATTTCTGTCTCCTGTTGTTTTTTCATTAAACTTTGGAAATTTTTCCACGAAAGTAAACCGTGTTTTTGACGGCAGGATGAGGATGAAGATGATGCTGACCTGTCCAAGTACAACCTGGATGCCAGTGAGGAGGAGGACAGCAACAAGAAGAAGAAGGCGCCGAGGCGCAGCCGCTCCAAGTCCCGCTCCTCCCACTCGCGCTCGTCCTCGCGCTCATCCTCTCACTCGAGCTCAAGGTCTAGGTCCAGGTAAACGGGTACAGGTCCAGGGTAACGCCAGGCAAAATGTCAGTATCTGACTTCCTTATTTACTTTGTCTTGATTGCCTTACAGTTGTGTAGTGATGTGAATAACTCTCCGTTTACAGAGGTGGTGAGCTGCGGCGGGGAGGCTCCCTGGGGCTTGGGGCTTGTTTTTAGTGGTTTAAGTTGATGTTTGGTGAAAGCCGTCAAGGAAATTGAATAATGTAATTTGTTTTCAGGTTTTCAGGCTCGCTGGCCGTGTGTGGTTCTGTTGTTGAACAGAGGGGGGCACTGCTGGAGTGGGATGAGGTGGCAGAAGAGGCAGTGACCAGGCAGATCAGGGGAAGGACACGATGGGAATATCCTGGGAATAAAGACAAGAAACTTGAGCTTGAGTTAATGGCAAGTGACAAAGCTTTAAATGCAGTGGCAATGTTGTCAGAGCATTCCCATCCCTGGGACTGTCCAAGGCCAGGCTGGACAGGGCTGGGAGCAGCCTGGTCTGGTGAAAGGTGTCCCTGCCCCTGGCACAGTAAAATGAGATGAGCTTTGAGGTCCCTCCCAACCCAGACCAGTCTGGAATTCTCTAATAGCACTGAACGATAATATGGGACCTCACAAAGGTCTGCTGGGCAGGCTTCAGTTCTCTCATTACTATTTAAATTCAGTAATAAATGAACAATTCAGTCAATGCTTTGAAACTGGGTGATGTCATTAATATTGGAGCTTTTGAACTGCCTTACAGCTCATGCAAGGAGGATCCTGATTCATCAGAACAAGCTCCCAGGGTCATTTATTACATTAACATATGTAAAGTTCAAGTTTCTTCTCATCTTCCCAGCTTCATCCTTGCCCCTCTGTGCTCTCAGTGCTGTCACTGCCCAAATCCTGCAGCCCCTTGTGGTGACCAGGGGCCAGCCCCAGCCTCTGGCTTGGCGTCTCCCCATCCCTCTTGGATCTTGTTCCTGCTGCCTCTTCTGCTCCTCAGCCTCCCCTGGAGCAGTTTGGGTGCAGTGCTTGGCTGGGAGGCTCCAAGGACACTCCACAACCTCATCTGCCCATAGCTTTGGTCATTAATTCACGGATATTAACAGTGGACTAGAAAGTAACTTAGCCTAAGTGAGATTTCAACTCCCTCTCAAACTTTTTGCTTCTAGCTACAGATAATTGGAAATGTCAGTTTTGTTTTAAGAAAGGTTTAAATGTATTTCCTAGCTAGGAAATGTTCACACCACTGTGTCCTGCCCACTAAAATGAAGAAGTTGTGGTAACTGAGAGGCTGACAGCAAGTGGAGTATATTGTACCTGAAAATATTATTAGAATTTGTTTTCAAATGCTTTTGTTTCCAGTGGTTGCTGGAGTCTGCTGCCACTGTTAAATTTCTGTTGTGGTTTGTGCTTTATAGAAAATCCATCAGTGAAAAACTGGGAAATAATTTTGGTCAGTTACAGGTTGTGTTGGATATGGCTGTATTTTAGCCCCAAATTAGCCACTGAATTTATAATGCAGGGGAAAATCCTTATCAAAATTTGAAGCTGATTGCAAAGTGCTTGTGAGAACTGGCTGGGGAGGAATTGAGCTGACCAATCCTAACACTCTCATCTGCTCTGCCTTTCAAGGAGACTGATGGGTTTCCAGCCAAGGCACAAATTAAAGCATTGATTTCATGATATAATTAATAGATAGGAAGTTATTTCTTGCTGCCAGATAACAGCAATCCTGTTTAATTGTTGTGCTTTGTTTTAGGAACCATAATCTAAAGCTGACTTCGTAGTGTTTTTAATGCAAGCTCTTGCTGTGTAGAAGTTCACTGGTTTCAAGTGTGCTGTGGTGATGCTGGGGGGCAGGAGGGGACTGGTGCTGTAGGGCTCAGACTGTGTTGCTGCCTCTGTCTGCTGCTCTCAAGAGCAGTAACTCTGCTAAATGCAAGTCAGACACTGGAAAAAGATCTCCCATGTTGTTGCAGGTCCCATTCCAGGAGTTCTTCCAGCTCCAGATCGAGATCCCGCTCCAGCTCCAGGGAACAGTCGCGGTCCCGCGGGTCCAAATCCAGGTGAATGAGGTACCAGCCTGGCCCTGCACACACACAGGGCACAGGTCCAGCTGCTCCGGTGCCACCCTAGAGCTGTGCTGCTCAGACAAACATTAACTGCTTTTTATCTTGGAAGTCAGAGCTGCTGGCTCTCTGCACCAGCTGTTGCCACCACAGATGTGTTCACTGAGGAGCAGAGGTTTTGGTGCCAGAGGTTAAGCCTGGCCTAGGCCGGGCGAGCGGACGCCACCGGGCTGCAGTGGAGGAAGAAGGATTTGAGTGCATGGTTCCCTGCTGCAGGCATTTGGGTGCTTTTCCTCTTTCCACTGGGGCTGCTTGAGCTGGAGGAACGTTAGAAATGCCACTGTGCTTCTGGGTTTGTGTTCAGTGAGAATCCTGTGTCTTCCACGAGACAGGGCAGCCATTCCTGTATAACAGGAAGGGATTTTCATAGGAAAATGTTGGTAGCAGATGGTGGGAGAGACTGAGAGCAGTCCCAGTGATTTGTGTAGAGCATCCCTGAGCTGGGCAGGGCGCGTTTGAAGTGTCCTTGCACAGGCATTGCATTGACTGAACATTCCTTCTGTGATGGGATGGAGGGCAGTCCCTTCTCCATGCATGCAGAGAATCCCAAAATGCAAAATAAGGAAGCTTGGGTTGGGAAGGATGATCACAAATGGTGCCACCACCCCTTGGGGACAGGGACATGCTGTGGATTATCCCATGAGGATCAGCACAGGATGGAGTCCATGCTTTTGGGAAGAGGAAAGGTGTTCCTGTGCCCCACCAGAGGGGCACTGTATTCCAAGAGATGTTTTTCAATACTCTGACTCTATTCTGAGAGGCTTTTTGCAGTATTTTGGTTGAGGAAGGTTTTAGTCTCTTCACAAATTTAGTTTGACATCTGTAAATCTAACAGCTGGATTTGTTACTGTTTGGTCAGATGAACATGCAGTGTGAAATGTCCATTGGGATAAAGTGAGCCATGGTAAATCAGCTCTAGATCTCTGGTTTCCAGGCTATTCTGATGTGTGAATTTGACTGCTGAGGAAGGTCCTTACAGAGGCAACTTCCCAGCAGTCTCCCAGTGCTTTTTTTTTCGAAATGGCCCATTTTGGTGTATGCTGGGAAGAGCTTTCCAAACCATTGGTGGTCCATGTATCAGGAAACACTACTCAGCAGAATTTCTTAGGAAAGCTGCCCTGGCAGTAGCAGTGTTCTTGGCTGAGTAAGTATGGAAGCCCCTGGTGCTGATTTCCCACACCCCTGCAGTAAAGAGAGGAGGGAATGTTGATGAAAACTGTCTCTGCTTGTTCTGTCTTTGTGCCTTCTCCACGAGCCCAGAATTAAATGTGATTTATTTCTCAATCAATAAAGATCCAGCTCCAGGTCCTACAGGGGGTCTTCCACCCCAAGGAAAAGATCTTACTCCAGCTCTCGCTCCTCATCTTCCCCCGAGAGAGGCAAGAAGCGGAGCCGCTCTAGATCCTCTTCCTCTGGTGATCGCAAAAAAAGGCGCTCGAGATCACGGTCACCCGAAAGGTTTGGGTTTATGTAGAATAAGAATGGCTGTATTGAGATGTGTGATGGTTTATTGTAGTTATCCAAGGACTGAGATTCACTGGGAAGCAACTCAATCTGAGCAGTTACTCTCATAGTAAAAGTAGTTTTCTCAACTTGCCCTGCTCTTTACTTTTGTTAACCCCTCTGTTAATTGCTGTTTTATTTTGATAATTTTCCCCCCTCCAATGAAATTCCTCCTGGTAGGAGCATGTTTTGTAGAAAGGCCTGGCTCACCCTTCTTTCAGTGTGTGACAGTGTTAATTGTATTCATTGCTGAATTATTTCCTTAAGTAAATACTGCATTGAAATAGAAACTGTATTCTACTCTCAGTATTAAACTTAGACTTCTAGTATTAAATTAGTGGCTTAAAGTTACTCGTATATATTCTTGTAAGACCCCCATGAGATATACTTGGCTTCCAGCTATGGTAGGATGCTGCTCAAAGGGGTGCCAGGATGAATCTGAGCTCATTTCTGTGCATGCTTTCTCCATTTGTATCTTGCAGACGCCGCAGATCTTCCTCCGGATCCTCCCATTCTGGTTCCCGTACGAGTTCTAAAAAGAAATAATGTATAAAAGCTCACACTTACAAAAACCCACCAAAATTCCAGTCAGTGCATGAGACATTTTTGAGAAGTTGGTGTCTTACTTGGTCAGAAGTGCTCAATCTGCTAGTAGAGGTGCATGTCTGTCCTGGCTTTCTGGCAAACTGCAGCTTTGTTCATCCATCACCCAAACCCGCTGTAGCATTTTAAGCCATAAACTCCCCGGCACAGGGGGAGGTTCTGTGCTGTGGGGGGAGTTTAATTATTTTCCAAGATCAGTTCCTCCATTCCTGGCTCCCTCAGCTGGAGGAGCAGTTTGGAAATGTCCTGGCACAGCTCTTGGTGTGAGGAGGAAGGCGGGAGTTTCCAGAGCAGGATGGAGCTCCCTTGGGACCACAGCAGGGGCAGGGCTGGGGGCACCTGGGGCCAGCAGTGGGGCCTTGGGCTGAGCAGTTTTTATTTTGCCACGTAGCAGTGCCGGTGCAGATGGACACCCCTCTCTAGCCGCTCAACCCCCCCAGTCCATCATGATTCCAGAGGGAATTAGCTCATTCCTGGTGAGGGAGGACGTTTGCAGCCAGCGCAGTGCTGTGGCTGTGATGGTTTCCAGAGCCCGGACTCCAGGATCCCTCCTTACAAACGGATCAGTTGGGATCTGCTCTTGGGCTGGAGGAGTGTGGAACTGGCTCCTTGGAATCAAGGGAAGCTTCTGCAGGCCGCCTGTAAAATTTCCTTTGGGGCTGACTAAAATTTTCAAGGTATCTTAATTTTATTTTTCTTTAAAAATGAGAATGAATAAACTGTGTAGAAAGTTCTGGCATCTTCAACATCTTCTTCATTGATCATTCTTTTTCCCTTCGACATAATTTATGGCTTAAAATGCTTTATGAAATCCATTTGAGTATAAAACTTGGTCTCTCTTGAGCTCCGTTTGGTTAAGAAAGGTTTAAGTTTCTTCAGTGCCATCACAAGGTAAGTATGATAAGGAAAATGATTCTTTTTAAGCAAGCAAAGAGCAATATACCTTCATTTATTTCAGTAATAAAACTGCCAGATTTGCTGCTTGTTTTGATAAACTGCACAGAAACAAACGGAGCAAAATCGGAAAACTCTATTCTGCTTTTTATTTTCTTTTTTTTTTTTTTTCTATTTTTTGAGCCACGTCTTACGGACTGGTCTAGAAGCAAAATGTTTTTGGTGTAGAGGTATTTTGATAAATCTCTTGGCAGAAAAAATGCAGTTTCTTCTTTAATGCTTTCTTTTCTCTCTAATTTCCATGCTAAATGTGTGTAGGTTGCACAAGAGCAGGTTAGTCTGTAACTGTGCCTCTGACTTCAACGTCCAACTAAACTGTAAAACCAGATCAAGTAGACGCTCTGTTGTTAGCCTTGGGTTTTCTTGTGCTTTGTATTCCAATTGTTGCTGTACTTAACAGATGAGAGGTTTTAAATTTAGCAACTGATAGGCCACAGGCAAAGGAGGAGGATGGTTCATTTGGCTTAGAGAACGTGTGGGGCAAAATGACGCTGTAGACAAGTGTAAATAAAACCTGTGAGTCAACTGTGCCCGAGTGCTTTGTCTTGGGGACACTCAGATTTCCCTGTCCCCTGCACAGACCCTGGTTCCTTGTCCCCTGCACTGACCCTGGTTCCTTGTCCCCTGCACAGACCCCAATTCCTTGTCCCCTGCACTGACCCTGGTTCCTTGTCCCCTGCCCTGACCCTGATTCTCGTGTCAGCTCACCTGGCCCATGGGCCCCATGTGTTCACATTGTTGCAGTCCTTCAAGTCTTAAGAGTAATTTTTAATTTCAACAGCAAATGAGCTTTTACAAAACTTCGAGGTGTTTTCACAGAATCATGGAATACCTTGGGCTGGATAGGACCCACAGGGATCATTGATCCAGACACCCCGACGATCCCACCCTGGGCATCCCTGGGAGCGGGGTCCAAATGCTCCTGGAGCTCGGGGGCCGTG
>VZSR01000245.1:18502820-18514223 GCA_013398615.1 Brachypodius melanocephalos | reverse complement strand
CAGAGCATAAAGATCCACCCAAACCTGAATTTCTTCAGGTCAGCTCAACTCACATCCTTCGCAGTGTTTGACTCAGTGCCGAGGGTCAGGCACAGCCCAGAATCCAGGGAAGCACATCCCGGCCCATGGGAATGCCCTGCAGCCCACTGGGGAGGAGATCACGGCAGTCAGAGCCACCAGAGCCGTGCCAGGCTGCGGGGAGCAGCGGCTAACCGCGGGGAGAAGCTGAATCCTGCTTTTAAAGTGCTCGGGAATCCCACACAGGTGCTCTGAATAAAGGCAGCACCGGGGGCGTGGGGCCAGGGCCAGCCCAGGGGCTGAGCCCGGGACAGGCCGGGTTCGACAGGGTGACACAGCCGGGATGCGATGGTGACACCCCGGGGCTCCCATCCCTTCATCCGCCTTCGTTTGTGGAGGAGCCCAACCACACACGGGGTTCCCGGTGTCGCTGTTTGTCCCCATCCCCTCCCGGCCGTGTCCCCATCCCCGGCCGTGTCCCCATCCCCTCCCGGCCGTGTCCCCATCCCCTCCCGGCCGTGTCCCCGTCCCCTCCCTCCCTGAACGGTGCCGGCTCTGGGAAAGGAGCGATCCGAGCGCTCGGTCAACAGCCGGGGCCATTTCCCAACAATGGCACAGTTAATCATTGAGCGGCACCGGGGACGTGCACAGCCGGCACCGCCCCCAAGGACACCGCTGTCCCGCGTCCCCGCTGTCCCCAGTGTCCCGTGTCCCCGCTGTCCCCAGTGTCCCGCTGTTCCCTCTGTCCCCAGTGTCCCGCTGTTCCCAGTGTCCCGCTGTCCCCGCTGTCCCCAGTGTCCCGCTGTTCCCTCTGTCTCCAGTGTCCCCGCTGTCCCCACGTGTCCCCTCTTGTCCCCTCTGCTTTGTGCTGGGCCCCGTAACCACCAGGCTCACCCCAACCAGATGCCTCTGGCCAGGAGGGCATTTTAATCCCAGTTTCCCACTTGATCCAAAGGACCCATCCCACCTGGACATCAGTTATCCTTGGCTAATGCCACCCTGGAGAGTAAATCTGGGATTAAATCACTCAGTGCTGCTGGCTGATCTCGTGCTGTGATCTTCTCCAGTCCTATTTGGAAACACCAGGAAACAGTATATTTTTAATTTTAAAAATAATTTTAATTAGCATCTTAAAATAAATGTCTTAACATCAGCCTGCCTTCAACTGCATTTACAATGCCCTTTTCTCATCCCAAACCTCTCAACCTGGGATCCCCAGGGAGTGCCCAGGGGTGTCCAGGCAGGCCCTGCACATCCTGGAGAGTTCCCTGCTGCATCCAGACCCCTGTCCTCCTTGTGGGTGTGATTGTCACAGCCGGAGCTGCTCCTTACTGCTGGAAATTCAGAGAGCTCTGTCGGGTTTGAAGGAAAAACACAGCGGGAGCTGCACAGCCTCTGGAAAACCAACTGCTCTCTGCTGACAAAACAAGCATTTAGCAATGTCTGGCACCCTGATGGCCTTTTCCTTCCTAAAATAACCCCAAAAATGAGAGCTGTCACCCCAGATCAAAGGGGTTTGTGCAAGCGTGACCCCGGATTTCAGGGTGGCAGCAGACACGGGGTGCCCACGGGACGTTCCCGCTCTGCTTCCCAGCACTGCCTCTCTGGAGACTGCCCCTGGATTCACACCAGGAATGACCTTTCCCAGAATGGGAGCTGCCACCCTTGGGAAAGGCTGGTGAGAGTGCAAGGGCTGCTGCTCCAAGAGCTGCTGCTCCAGGAATGTGAGCAGGGCTGACATTCCAAGGGCTGGCATTCCAAGGATTGGTGTTCCAGGGGCTGGTGTTCCAGGGGCTGGCATTCCAAGGATTGGTGTTCCAGGGGCTGGTGTTCCAGGGGCCGGCATTCCAAGGGTTGCTGTTCCAGGGGCTGCTGTGCCATGGTCAGCACTGAGGTGTCACCACAGCCCAGCCAAGCTGGTCCTTGGGTTTATCCGTGCCAAGGTTGTCACCAGGTGTTCCCAAACCCAGCCTGCTGGGGACACCAGTGCCATGTGTGCCCTTCCCACCTCTTTTCCTCCCTCTTTGTGTCCAACACCACCGAGCTGGAGCCATCAGATCCATCCTGGAGCCATCGGGGATGTCCCCAGGTGCCCCCATCCCCTATTTGGGGTGAGCTCCGTGTGTGCCGCCGCTCTCAGCGGGATTTACCTGCTGCAGGTGACACCTGCCAGGGGATTTGGGCACGGCAGCACTGCTGGGCACTGTCGGGTTTCCACAAGAGAGACGGGACCTCTGAGGGATGTTTAAAGCCTGATTTATTGCCTGAGGCTCATGAGGGCGAGAACATCTTCACTGCACGAGATAGAGATCAGTGTCTGTGGTCAGTGGTCACAAGGGCGCAGCTTACAGGGCTTTTTAAAGGTTTATTAGCCAATAATCTACTGCCACACAGATTGTTTCTACTTTTACACCACTTTCTACTTTCACACCAGTCTTACACATTTTTTCTGCAGTGAGGACTTTCTTAATCAATCATATAATGACACACAAAACTACTTACCACACCTTAAAACTTTTTACTGTTTCTGTAACTACTCCTATATCCAAACTTTAAAACCTTAAAATTTTCCACTACCTACCTTCATATGTTTCTGTCTAAACTACAAACCCGCATTCTTGCTTATAATCTCTAAAGCAGGAAGCCTTTTCCAAGGTCTCAAGTCAAACCCTGAATTCATTTTTTGTGTTTGGGCCCAAGATTTTGAGAATTTTGTGCCTGGCTTTCCCCCAGGACACAGCACAGCTGCAGGAGCAGCCACGTGGATCTTCCTTTGGTGTTTGCAGGGCGAAAAAAGCTGGTTTGTAAGTGCAGCTGTTTGTGGCTGATGCTGTCTTAGGACACGCTGTTACCCTGGCAGAGGGAGCCATGCTGAAATCCTGCAGAGGTTTCCCAAGATCCTGGCAGGCTCTGGCAGGGTTGTGCAATGACAGGGACATCACTGATCGTGTCTGTGTCACAGGGAGGGCACAGCTCGGGGCTCCTGCCACCGCCTGGGCTCTGCCAGGAGTCCTGGCACGTGGGATGAGGTGGGCTCTGCAGCCCCTTCCAGCCCAGTCTGGGATTATAAATCCCTGAGGGTCTCATTAACTTCCTGGGCTCTGCCAGGAGTCCTGGCACGTGGAATGAGGTGGGCTCTGCAGCCCCTTCCAGCCCAGCCCAGCCCAGTCTGGAATTCCAGGATTCCGTGATCTTCCACCTTTTGATTTCACTGCTCATTCCCAGGGTTTCCACACCCCCCACCATGGATGGAGTCCTGTGGGTGGGCTCGGGCTGCCTGGAGGGCCCTGCTGGCTCTGGAGTTGGGGTTTGAGATGGATTTTGAGGGTTGGGGATCACCGGGATCTCTGGGATCACCGGGGCTGGAGCAGGGCCATGCACAGGGCAGGGCTGGGCCCCCCTTGTGTGGCCTCCCCTGATCCTGACCCAACAGAGCTCTGGGGACACCCCAGAAAGAGCAGTGGGAATGAGAGGGAGGGTGACTGGACACAATCCCTGCCTGTCCCTGTCACGTTTTAAGGCGTGACTTCGGCAGCAATTCCCATTTTCTGCCGTGCACTGCAGTGCCATTCCCCACCCGCTGTCCTGGAAGCTGCTCCTGGCAGGGCCAGGGGACAGAGGAGCCCCAGGGCTGCACCTTGCCTTTCCAGCAGGACCATGGAGCACTGTAAATTAAGCACAAGAGCCACAATTTATTCCTTTTTTGGGAAGCTTTTTTGCCTCCTCCAAAACATCCCCGCTGCAAATCCTCCCCCTTGGAAGGCAGAGGGGAACCCAGCCCACGAGGGCTGAGCCCGAGGCTGCAGAGATTTTATTTGTGCTTTGCTCACTATTTATGGGGTTTTTTTAATTAAGTTTCCTAATGTTACTTAATACCCAAGGCCGTTTAATTTCCTTGAGTTCCCAGTGAGGCTCTGCAAGGCAGAGCAGCCCTGTGGCTCCCGGCTGGATCAGCAGCCACAAAATGCCCTTCTCTGCTGTATCCTGTGCCCACGCTGAAAAAACCTCTGAAAAAGGCTGGTTTGGTCCCAGTCTCACCTGGTTTTTTTCCTTTTTCCCCCTCAGTCTCAAGTGGCTGCTGAGAGCTGGGTGAGCTCATTCCCTTCCCACTGCTGGGAGCTGCAGCCGTTCCCTGGGAACAGCAGCAGAATTCCATCCCTTCCACAGCATCCCATGGACCCAAAGCCACCCAGCAGGCAAAACCAGCTCCAGAGGCTCGATGCTAGGGCAGCTCAAGCACCTGGGAAGAGCCTGGCCTGGCTGAGGCTCAGAGGCACCAAATCAGGGCTGGCTCCTCATGTCAGGAGCTCAGGAGGCTGCAGGGCTCAGCTGAGGAGAGGAATGGTGAGCACAGCCTGGAAAAGGAGGGGAAAGAACTTTAAAAATAAACATAAAATTTAAAAAATGCAGAAAATCAACTTGTGTCACAGCATTGTCCAACTTCCAACCCTACTTCCAGTTCCAAGCTTTGGTTTACATCCAGCCAGTCACAGGAAAAGGGGAAATGCTGAGCCCTGGAGGGGCATTTTCCAGGAAGGCTAAGGGGTGACCCAGGCACCCATGGCAGAGGGTGAATCATGGTGATGTCACAGTGATGAGTCATGGCAAAGGTCACTGCAACCTTTACCTTCAGCACCTATCCACGTGGAATGGAGGTGCCTCCTCCAGCACCTCTCCCCAGCACCCTGTGGGGTTTGGATTCCATGTTGGGTTTGGTTTCAATTTTGGATTTGGTTTCCATAACGAGTTTAGTTTCCAGTTTGGCTTGGTTTGGGTTTGGTTTCCATGCTGGGTTTGGTTTCCATGTTTGGTTTGGTTTCCATTTGGGTTTGGTTTCCATCTGGGTTTCGTTTCCATGCTGGGTTTGGTTTCCAGTTGAGTTTGGTTTCAGTTTGGTTCCCATTTGGGTTTGGTTTCCATATTTGGTTTGGTTTCTGTGCTGGGTTTGGTTTCCTTGCTGGTTTTGGTTTCCATCTGGTTTTGGTTTCCATCTGGGTTTGGTTTCCAGTTTGGTTTGGTTTCCATTTGGGTTTGGTTTCCAGTTTGGTTTGGTTTCTGTGCTGGGTTTGGTTTCCATCTGGGTTTGGTTTCTGTGCTGGGTTTGGTTTCCAGTTTGGTTTGGTTTCCGTGCTGGATCCGAGTGTCCCCCCTGGTTCTGTGGGGCATGACCCAATCAATGACATTTTATGTCTGTCCCTTGTGTTCCTGATCTTTCACAGAGATTTTTCTCCAGGGATTTCTGGGCAGGGGCTTTGGGAAAAGCTGCTGCTCCTGTGGGCTGGAGCTCCAGCCTGGAGTGATGCTCCACTCCCCCGTGCTGGGATGGGCACTGGGATGTGCCCATGGGACCCTGCAGGCTCTGGGAGACAGGGCAGGTGGCCCTGCAGAAGAAAGGCTTGGAATGTTTCCCATTTCCCAACAGGAAGGGCAATTCAGGGAAATTCAGGCCCTGCTCCGCTGAATTATTCCACTGGCAGGGTTCTGCAGCCTGGGAGAACACAAATAGCACATTTACCCCTATAAAGACATTAATAATTCCACAGGCTGGAGTCTGAAAGGTGTTTCTTTTATTCTAAGTGTTTGCAGAGTGAAATTAAACTGCTGTAAGCACCGAAGAAAGGTAATTTATTTTTGTTTCCATTTTCCCTCCCAACCATGGCATTAAATATTAACTGTGGCGTATTTTACCAAGCACATCAATTCATTTCCTGTGGGGGCAGGACCAAACAGGAGCTCTGCTGGCCTTAATGAAACCCTGCATTAATCAGAGCACTGGAGCAGACCCTGAGCAGTGACCCTGGCTGGGAACAACCCCCCAGCACACGGATTTCCCCTCAGTTCTCTCCTGCCCCCTCAAATCCTCATTCCTCGGCTGCCTGGTGCCTCTCCCAAGGGTTTGAGTGTCCCTCTGGACATGAGGGGGACATGAGCCACTCCTCGGGGTCAGCCCCACGTGGGGACCTGCTGGAACCCTGGAGGCTGAGAATTTCAGCCTTTCTGTGTTACAAGGTGCTGACCCTCAGGCAGGGACCACATTTGACCTGAGGCTGTGGGAAAGGCTCCCAAAATTGAGTGACAGCACTGGGAATGTGGGTGTGGAGTTTGAATGGAATTGTGTGATCTCACAGGGTGAAAAACAAGGGGTTTTTTAAGGTTTTAGGATATAAATAGGATATATAGGATAATAGGATATATAATTAGGATATAAATATATTGAAGTATATAGTATAGTGTGATATATTTTAGTATACAGTAATGTGTGTAAGTCAGGACAGAAGATTTAAGGCGTTGTCTGGGTCCTTCTTCTTCACCTTCTTTACCTTCTTCCTTCTTCATGGGTTTGGGTGGTTTTCTGTAATCGGGTGAGAAAGGTCCCCACTGCAGCCTTGGGTGGTCATTATTGGGTCAGAAATATAAATAATACAGGTGTCACCTCATTATTGGGTGATTATCCCTTAAATAGCCTTAGAAGGAGTTAAAGGCTCTCCGTTTTACCTCATTTCTCTGACTTGATGGAGCTCCTGGCTGTGAGTCTGTAAACAGATAAGAAACAATAAACATCCAAGTCTGAACTCAATCTACATTTCTGGTGTCTTTCATCCTGAGCTCGACAGAGACAACAAAACCAAAACTGTGACAGGGCCTGACCCCCCCCACCCCCCAGGCCTCAGGAGCTGGGCTGGCTGAGCCCACCTCTGCCAGGACAGAGCTCCTGGATGAGCCCAGCCCAGGCAGGCATTCCCAAAACCCAAAGCCGCCCCTGCTCCTGCCCCCTGTTTAAAGCTGGGCAGGAGGAGAAAGGGGAATCCACCCCCAGTGCCCCTCCGGGTGGCTCTGTGCCCCCTCAGCAGGAATTCTGCTCTGGAGGGGCAAATTCCCTTCCCAAAGGACAGCACAGCCTCGGTGGGGCTGCAGATGGGACCAGGACAGGAATCCTCACTGTCCTTAGAGCAAGCCACAGGAAAGGAAGAACCTGCTAATTCTCAGGATTAATGAGGTTGGAAAAGCTCTCCAAGAACATCAGATCCAGCCTGTGACCCATCCCCACCTCGTCACCAGCCCAGAGCACTGAGTGCCATCACCAGTGCCCCGTTCCTGTTCTCATTGAGATTTTATTTGTAACCACATCTCTCCATTTCCACACTGCCCAGTGAATGTTGGACACTGGCCTTGAGGATCCCTGGGGATCCTTTCCAGCTCGGGGGATTCTGGGATCCTGGGATTCCCCTTGGCTCCCCTCGTGCTGTTTCCTTCCAGACTGGATTGTTAAACCAAAGCATGAACAGCAGCACCCTCAAAAACAAACAAACAAACAAACAAAACCAAAACAGACAAAAATAAAACTCTTCTGTCTGTCAGTCTTTTTTTCCAGCCTTCCACAGAGCTGTAGAATCACAGAACAGTTTGGAGTGGAAGGGGCCTTTGAGGTTCCTCTAATCCAACCCCAAAATGGATCAACACAGGGTGGAGGTCGGTTCTGCTTTCCCAGCAGAGATGCACGTGGCTTGCCTGTCATTAACTTATTCTTTGGAGTGCTTCTTTCCTTGCAGAAAGCCCTGACTCGAGTGCTCTTGAGCTGGACAACTTCCCTTGTTCAGAGGAACCGCAGCTCTTTGAGTGAAACCAACCCTCAAACCACTTCCTTCCCTCTGAAGGGAAAGCTCCTGGAACAGCAGAGTCAGACAGTGCCTGTGGTGCTTGGGGAGTGATCCTGACAAAGCTCCAGATTCTGCTTCTGCTCCTGCTTCTGCTCCTGCTTCTGCTCCTGCTCCTGATTCTGCTCCTGCTCCTGCTTCTGCTCCAGTTCCTGCTCCTGAGTCTCCTCCTGCTCCTGCTCCTGCTCCTGTTCCTGCTCCTGCTCCTATTTCTGCTCCAGCTCCTGCTCCTGCTCCTGATTCTCTTCCTGCTCCTGATTCTCTTCCTGCTCCTGATTCTCTTCTTGCTCCTGATTCTCTTCCTGCTCCTGATTCTGCTCCAGCTCCTGATTCTGCTCCTGGCTGCAAACTCAGAATCTGAAATATTCAAGCCCCTAAAAGCAGCTGCTGCCAGGTGCTGTGGGTGTGTCAGCCTGACTTCCACCCTTACAACTCCCACCGGTATGGGAAATAAATGGAAAATAAACGGGAAATAAACAGAAAATAAACAGAAAATAAACAGAAAATAAACAGAAAATGAACGGATTGAGGCAGTCCCAGCTCCCTGCCACAGCTGCAGTTCGGGTCCCTGCGGTTCATCCCTGTCCCTGCACAGCAGCACTTTCACCTGGGGACAGCAGCAGCAGGCACTGCTCTCCCCATCCTGCCCTTCCGGCCATTCCTTCATTTCCATCTGGTTTTTTATTGATCCTTTGGCACCAGCCGTTGCCATGGCACCGAGCGTGGTGCCAGTGCTCTCCCCTGCTCCATAAATACCAATTATGGCAGAGCAGCTCAGGCTCTTCCATCTGGATAATCCTCCAATTTCTCCCCCATCTCCTCTCCATGGACATTCTTTGCTTTCTGATCAGGATTTCCCTTTCTAAGCTCCTTTATTCCCGTTTCTCTCAGTCCTGGGCAGGTGTGGGGCCGTGCCATGGTCCAGTGTCAGCAGGATCCAGAGCCAGGAGCTGCCTTCAGCCTTCCAGTGGAGCCTGGGGAGGGAATCTGGGAGTGTGGAGAAGGGAACAGGGGTGGAAATGGAGCTGAAGCACCAAAGCTGGCAAAAGCTTTTGGCAATTTGTAAAAAAGAGGGAATTACCCAGAAACAGGGAATCCCTGGTTTGGGTTGGGAGGGGCGTTAAAATCATCTCATCCCACGGGCAGGGACAGCTCCCACTGTCCCAGGCTGCTCCAAACCCCATCCAAGGATCCAGGGACAGCTTGGGAGCAGCTGCAGAGCGCCAGGAGCACAGGGAAAGGGGCAGAAGGAGATTTTGGGAGCTGGATCTGCAGCAGCCCCCCAGCACACAGCTTCCAGGGCTTCCAGCTGATCCAGGCTGAGCTCAGAGCCCTGCCCAGCCCAGCCCAGCCCTGCCAGGCTCTGCAGAGCCCCAGGGCAGCCCTGCAGCCCCCAGCCCTGCAGCTCCCAGCCCTGCAGCTCCCAGCCCTGCGGCTCCCAGCCCTGCAGCCCCCAGCCCTGCAGCTCCCAGCCCTGCAGCTCCCAGCCCTGCAGCCCCCAGCCCTGCAGCTCCCAGCCCTGCAGCTCCCAGCCCTGCAGCTCCCAGCCCTGCAGCCCCCAGCCCTGCAGCTGCAGCTCTGCATTTTCCTGATCAAAGGGCTCTGATGGACCCCAGCTGGGTCTGCTGAGCGAGAGGCTGGGTGGAAATGGGATAAATAAATAGAGAGCTAAATAAATCAATAAATCAATGAATCCCTAGCAACAGGTGCAGCCCTTTCCCAAATGATTTCAGGATTATAGGGTGCCAGGGCCCCCTTTATTCCTCTTCCCCCTGGCACTGAAGCCGTGTCACAGATGTGACCCTGGCCCTGTCCCCGTGGGCTCCCAAAGGACAATTTTCGGTGTGAGGTGACGTCCCAAGGCCCCTCAGCCCCAGGAATGTGCTGGGTGGGCGGGTGTCCATCCTGGCCCAGCCTGGGAGCCTCAAACACCAGCAGAAAATCCCATTGATGGTGATCTCCATCAACGGCATCCCCAAGAACATCCCCTGCACCTTTCCACCTCAGACCTCTGGGAAATGGCCTGATTGAAAGCCAGTAACCTCGGCCAGCCCGTGGAGTTTGTTCCTCCTGGCCAGCCTGAAGGGTTGCTCTTTCTGATTTTGCAAGATGCAGCACGGAGGGGGTGACAGAGGGGATGGCAGGGGGTTAAAAGCTCTTCCAGAGCCGGGTTCTGGGGAGATTTAACGGGAGCTGCAGCACCAGGAGATTGTTTTTGTCCCTGAAAATCAACAAGAGCGTGTTTGGCTCAGCAGGATCTGTGTACAGCGCCGGGGATGGAAAGCAGCAGAGGAAGTTGCTTCAAATAAATAAATAAAAAGGAAACACAAGGGGTTTTTTTCCCCTGCTAGGGAGCCAGGCTTTGTTCTCCTGGGTATCCTGCCAAGATCCACAAAAAATGGGACAGTCCCTGCAGACAGCAGCCCCTGCACCCTGAGCTGGGGGTGGCCTCGGTGCCACAGGGCAGGGGACACTCCTGGGGGTGGCTTGAGGGTGTCACACCCCAGAGCTGGGGGCTCTCCCTGCCACCTTTGGGGCTCGGATGGCACATCTGGGGCTCAGATGCCAGGAGACAGCCCAGGGGAAGCCCGGGGGAGCCAGGGGGTGCCAAGAGGTGCCAGAGCTGTGTCCCTGTGCAGAGGGGACTGTCCTGGTCCTGTTCCTGCTCCTGCTCCTGCCCCTGCCCTGAGCACAGCCGTGGGAGCAGCAGGAACCCAGTCTGGGGGCTCTGAGGTGCCAGTGGCACCAGTGGGACACTGGGAGGGCCGAGGTCCCCAGGCTTGTCTGTCCCCCCCGGGCAGCACCAGCCCGACCCATCCCTGAGGATCCAGGAGGGGAAATGTCCCCAACCCACAGCAGCCTGAGCCTCCCTGCCCTCGAATCCCCAGCTGGCTCCAGCAGGGAGGGCACAGGGAGCAGCTGGAGGTGCCCAAGGCAGGGGACAGCAGCGGTGGCACAGGAGCCCTCCTGGCTCCTCTCAGTTTATTTGAGTTCTTCAGTTTGTTATTTCCCACTCTGGAGGCTGTGTGCCAGCTTTCCTCTGCAGGGCACAGATTTTCCAGCAGATTTTCCATTCCCAGCTCTTTCCTGGGGGTTCAGCACATGAGGCCCAAGAGGTTAAAGCTGAATGTGTTGAGAGAAAATGCAAAGTTCTCCCACAAAGCTGCTGTGAACAAGAGGATTTGGAGAGCCACAGGATTGTGGATTGAGGAGGGGAAAGGTTGGAAAAGACCCCCAAGATCCTCCAGTCCAGGCTTGGAGGGAGAGGGGATGTGCTTTGCTGAGCTTGGTGACGTGGAGTGTTGGATCTGGTCACCAATAATGGGATGGGGTGACCGTGAGGGGTTCCATGAGTTTTTTATTCCATTGTCAGCCTCAGTGAAGGCAGAGACATTAAAGATGGTAAAACTCACACCATAACAACAGAAGCCAAATTTCTCTTTGTTCCAATGCCTTTTTAAAGTTTTTTTAACCAATAGACCAATGCTAAAAGCTTACAGGCATCTCCTCAAGACAATCACTAAACACTGCACATGCACCTTACAGCATACAAGAGTTGCTTGGTTTATATTTTTTGGAGCTCAGAAATTTTCTATGCACCAAATATTTCAAGCCCTGGCAATCAGCTCTGTTTCAGATCTCTCTCTCTGTGAGCTTATTGCAAGGCTGTGAAAGTCCTCTGCCTTTTCAGCTCCCACCATGGAGCAGCTAGAAAATGTGGCTGGGAGTG
>VZSR01000245.1:18460794-18471824 GCA_013398615.1 Brachypodius melanocephalos | reverse complement strand
TATAATATAATATAATATAATATAATATAATATAATATTTATCTTTATATTATATTATATATAATTATGTAAATATATTTCTATATTATATAGCAATATAATTTATTCTATATTGATAATATTATAATATGTACTATATATTATCTATTACTATATAATTTATATATATTATTAATAGAGACTATTGCCACTGCTTGGGCTGCTGCAGTCCCTGATCCATGCAGGAATTTCGGGATAAATTCCTGCCTTAGCCATGGCAGCTCAGCCATGGATTTGAGTTTTGGTTTTTCCTTCCTGAGTCAAACTGGTGCTGCAGTTCCCCCAGTTTCCCAGCAGAGTTGTGTTTTACTGGGGGCCTGAGCTGCCAAAGCACCGGGAGAGGCAATAACTCGATTTTCCTCCTGCTCATGGCACCCTTAATTCCACAATTAATGCTGGGGCAATTAATTCTCTTTTGCTAACGAGAGCAGCCCCAGAGGGAGACACCAGCGATGGGCGCTTACTGCCCAGCTTTAGCTAAAGCTCTTTTGTGCTGGGATTGAAACAAAGAGGAAAAAAATAAAGCTGCTTTTATCATTTTTGTGAGTTTTATCTCTTCAGCTGGTCTGCAGACAGTGTATTAGTCAGATGTGTGGGCAGTGGATCGCCCAGCATGTCAAACTCGGTGTTTTAATTAAAAATACACGGCTTTGACATATTAAGCATCCATTAAAATCCCCGCTGCTTGTCTGGGGAGGCTCCCGGGGCAAAACTGAGCTGATTAAATGGGAAGAATGGAAGTGTTGCCTTGGATTATTGTTATTATTTTGTTTGTCTCCCAAGGAAGAGATCCGGAGGGTTGATCTGGCAGGGGGACAACCAGCAGATGAAAAAAAAAAGTCATTTTTTCCCTATTCGAGCTGAATGTTTTTATTTGATTAGCACGGAGCAGCCTTGGGTGCTGTGGCCTGAAGGCTGCTGGGCTTTGCAGAGAGAGGAGGAATTGTGATTTTTAAATCCATGTGACACTTTGAACAAGGAGGGTTCCTTCCCCCACGGGCTCAGGTGTGCTGGGATGCAGAACGTGCAGGACTCTGGGATTCCCTTAGAAGGGAAAGGTTCATTCCTTTCAGGAGCAGGAATAAGGTGTAACCATGCCCGACAGATCAATTAATGTCATTAATTATCACAAAAGGAGGGATCCCACGCCTGGTTCAGGCCACCCTGCACACCTCAAAGCCTCTCCTGGCTCTGCTGGAGGAATTTGCATCCTGGCCCTGCTGGCTCAGCTTCCCAGCTGCATTTGGGGATTTTGGGGGTCCTTTCCCTGCTGGGGGTGCTGCAGCTGTGGGGGGGTTTGGGGGCTCCCCCAGCAGGGATCACAGAGCTGGGGGGCTTCATTTCCTTCATGTTCACACAAAAATCAGGAGATAAAGACGAATCTTTAAGATAGAAGCCCAGCCCATGGAGGATTGAATTGTTCCCTTTGTCCCACATCCATCAAACCTGAGCACTAATGAAAGGGGCTTCTCCATGCCCAGCAGGAATTGTTCCCTGGGTGGGTGGAGAGGCCCTGGAATAAAATTCCCAGAGCAGTTGTGGCTGCCCCTGGATCCCTGGAAGTGTCCCAGGCCAGGTTGGACGGGTTTGGAGCAGCCTGGGACAGTGGGAAGGTGAATATTCCACCATGGCAGGGCAGAATAAATGAGTTTTAAGGTCCTTTCTATCCCAAACCAGTGTGAGACCCCACGATTATACCAAGGAAAATGGGAAAACGAGAGACACAGCTGCCTTTTCTGGGGTTATTTTAGGCAACCGAAACTTTCTTTAATTTTGAACTAGAAAAGGGGCAGAGAATTTGATTAATCTGGGTGAATTTGGGTGGGTTTTGGCTTCGGTTTCGATCTGATTTCGGCTGCCTGGGGAGGTGCTGGGCCCTGAGGCTCTGCTGAGCCCTGAGGAGGTGCAGAGCTGTGCATTGGTATTCAGGAGCTGCAGGGCTGCATTCCTGCCAGGCTATTTAAAACCTGCAGAAAAACCTCCCCAAACAGGGTTATGCTCCTCACTTGCCATTGCAGGGCTGAGAAACTGCCACCTCCAGAAAGGCAACACAAACCTCTCCACGCTTGGAGCTCGTCCAGAACGAATCCAAACCGAATTTGGGTCCCTTTGACGCCGCCTTTCAATGGATTGTGTGGATAAAATGGGAAGGTTTAATGACTGTGAGTGATTTCATTCCAAAGGGAGAATGGCTCTGCACTGAAACTCTGCAGTGTTGTAGGGATGTGGCCACCGTTTGAGGGGTTTGGGAAGGAATTTTTGGGAAGAATTGGGTTTTGAATTGCACAACTTTGTCTCGCTTGAAGAGACACCCTTGTACGTGGGAGCTCTGGAAATTTAGTTACAGCTCTCCCTGAATACATTAAAATTAAGGGTGTTTTTTAAAGTTTTTAAGCTAAATAATCCCAGCACAGCTGAGGTCAGCAGTGGTGGGTTGGGTGAGGTGGCACCCTGGATGGGGGGAAGCCTCAGGGGTCGTGCCACAGTCCCAGATTTGAGGGAATGCTCCCAAAAATAGCATTAAAGTAGGGCAGTGGTGCCATCCCCTCCCCTGCTGTCCCCAGCTTGCCTCCCCTGCGGGCACTGCTGGAGCTGGGGGTCTGTGGGGTGAGGAGCAGCTCTGGGAGGGATTTGGGATTGCCCTGGTGATCCCAGGGATGTTCCCACAGCCCTGGAGCCTGGGACAGGACCAGCCAGGTCCTGCTGGGGGCTCCCTGCAGGGACCAGAGCAGGAAATTCGGGCTTCTGGAGAGGATTCCATGACTTTGGCACTTGGGAATCACCTGGGCTGGAATGGTTCTGAGCTCAGCATGGAGGCAGGATTTCAGCTTCAGATGAAGGGCAGGGAGGGGGAGCAGCACCCAAGGGCTCTCCCAGCCCTGCAGGAACGTGGAGCTCTCTGGAAGGAGCTGGAACACTGAGGGTGTTTGCCATGGCAGGTGACTGCTGTGTCTTGTGCTTGGACTCTCCTGAAATCCCAAGGGATTCAGGATCCTAAAAGGCTTGTGTGGGGCAGAGCTCTGGCCCTGGAGCACTCCTGGCCCTTCCCTGCTCATCCCTGTGATTCCCTGTCCCCAAACCCAGTGACAGAACTGCTCCTGGGGCAGAGGATGGACCCAGCTCCACAAAAACACCCAAACCCAGTGACACAACTGCTCCTGGGGCTGAGGATGGACCCAGCTCCACAAAAACACCCAACCACTCTCTGAGGGAGACGAAAATGCCAGGAGGGGACACCAGGTGGGTCAGGAGGTGGTGGAAGGAGAAGCTGTGAAGGTTTGGTGCAGTGAGGAGGCAAACAGGGAGCTGGAGGGGCAGGAGGGAGCCTGGGGCATCCCAGGAATGGAGCAGGAGGTGCTGGACAGAGCCTGCAGCATCCCAGGGATGGAACAGGAGATGTTGGACAGAGCCCGCAGCATCCCAGGGATGGAGCAGGAGGTGCTGAGTAAACCTCCAGCACCCATCTGAAGCGTCCTTTGATTGTCTGTGGGGTGAAAGGCAGCAGCTGTGGAGGCTCTGAACCTGGGGCATTTAGAAATGCTCAAATCCCTGTTGAACATCCCATTTCTCCCATGTTTCCTGGGTTGTGGGGAGGGGAATTGCTGCTTGGAACTCCTCTGTTCTCGTTGTTGAGATGGGAGCGTGGTGCTGCTTTGTTTCCTTGTGTCACGGCAGAGACTGGAATGGCCCCTGGAGCTGCAGAAAATCGAATTAAAGCAAGAACACTTCGCCGTGCCTGTGCAAGATCCCCAGCTTTGTGCCGCGGTGTTTGGGTTTTCCTTTCCTGGTGTCTGGCAGAGCTTTGGGAGATGCTTTGCCCCCATCCCGAGGGCAGGGTGGGCTATGGGCAGAACCCCAGAGCTGCTGCTCTGCTCTCTCCTGCTCCTGAACTTCCCAGCCGGTGCCTCTCCCTGCGCTGCGGCACAGGAATGTTTAGGGAGATGTGATTAAAAACCTCCCGTGCTGCTGCTGTGCCTAAATCCCACCGGTGATGAGGAATCCCAAGGGACTCCCTGAGCCCTCCAAGCCGGGAGAAAATCCAAAGGAAAACCCCGAGCTGGCCGAGGAGGGGCTGAGAGCAAAGCCAGAGAAGTTTTTGGCAGCCTGGTGCGGATAAAAAGGTGTGAACTGGAGATATCAGAACTGCCCTGCTCTGACCCTGCTGGCCCAGGCATCACCTGCCTCCCAGGAGAGCAGATTCGGGGGGATAAATCCATCCCGAGGACCTCGTTCGGATCTAATCAGTGAAATTTGAAGGCACATCACATCCCCGGCTGCTCTGAGCCTGCCTTGCCCTTGGCTGCGGGTCGTGCCTGGAATATTCAGCTTTCCCACCCAGGAGCAGGGCCAGGGCTCCAAGTGGGACAAGGCAGCCCCAGGACCAAGTCCTGGCTGGGCTCAGGGCACCAAAACCAGCCTAAATTCGGGAAAAGTGCGTTAAATTCCAGCCCGGCTGGGCCCCAAAAAGCAGCCGGCCCAGCGGTTTGTCTGGTGCCTCAGGCAGAGCCGGTATCCAGAGGAATCCCGGGGGGTTGATCCCGATCCCCCGGGATCCCCAGCAGCTGTTGCCATGCCAACCACGGGCAGAGCTCCGGCAGAGCTGCTGCCATCCCATCATCAACACGCCTTTACCTCGGAGCTGCTGCCCAGTTTGCTCCATTTGATCCTGGGGAGCGGAGGAAATCCCAGGATTTGCTGAGCTGTGTTTATTTGCAGGGACGGGGATGGGGATGGATGGGGATGGGGATGAGGATGGAGATGGATGGGGATGGGGATGGGGATGGGGATGGGGATGGGGATGGGGATGGGGATGAGCTGCCCCGGGCCGTGCCTTTGGGGAGCAGGTGACAAACACCCCAGTGCCACCACCCTGCCTGTCACCCCCACGCTCCGGGATGCACCAATTCCATGGATTTCTGTTGTGTTCCCCGAGTCTGGGATGGTTTGGGAGGCAGAGCTGCGAACAGACCCTGACAGGTGACAGTGGGACCGGCTCCTGTCCGCGTCTGCCGGGAAAACTGGGAATTATTCCCACCTGGGACGGCTCCCTGCCCTCAGGTGGCATTTCGGAGGTGGAAAGGCAGTGGCACCCTTTAAACGCCCAAATTCTCTGGCAGGCACAACACGCTCAGCTTTTGGAGTCACCTTTTTGGGGACATCCTTTGCCAGGGAATCCAACAGCAAAAATGACCTGTGAGAAATGAACGGGTCGAAGGGTGGTGCCGAGCACATTCTAATTTTCCCCCTTTATTTCCCTTTTGTGGTGGGTGAAAAGGAAATCAAGGTCGAATTCCAGTTCCTGAATTCCCCAGATGTTTTGGTTTGGAGCAGTACCAGTGTATCCCATCTATCCCAGCCTGGCTGCTCCATGGGTTTATCAGGAAGCTGTTCTTTTCCTCCCACGTAGGCATGGAATTCCTTTTGGAGCTGCTTTTGCAGCTCACAGGTGGAGCTGTGCATAAAAATATCGTGGGGGGAAAAAAAAAAAAGTCGCTGTAAATATTTATTTATTGGGTGTAAAACTTTGTTGGAGCAGGTGGAAAAGGTCTTCTTTAGGAAAAAGTGATTTATCCATTTAATGTGTGAGCAGCAGGGATGTGCCCAGGGAATGCTCTGCCACAATCTGGCACTCCACAAGTTCGTTATTAATTAGTTGCTTATTAATAATTTTCAAACATCTTGGAAGTCCAGATCCCTCCCCATGGGCCCCTTCTCCCCAGTGGCTGTTGGAAAACACCCATTTTAGCAGGAATATTCAGTTTTGTCAGGAAGTTTGTCCCTTGCTGTGAGATCCTCCAGAGTTTGGGCGTTGCTGCCCTTTCTAAGCTGTGTTTTTGAAAAATCTGGGAAATATTAATGCACCACGAGGTTTTAAGGAATGGCAGAGCCGGGAGATTCCATGGCTGCACTTCCCTGCTTGAGGTCCCAGCGACACCCACTCCTCTTCACCCAAACCAAAGGTGCTTTGTTTCGAAATAAAAACATTATTTATCCTGCTGCCACGCTTCATTTTGCCAACTTAAAAAAAAATAAATCCACGATTAAAAAAAATCCTGCCAGCCAGCACAGGTAGGGGAGGAGGGAGAGCTTAACAATTCTGCTGGTTTGGAGTAATTTTTAATCTCTCCTCCCCAATTATTTAACCACTGCAGGAGCGCAGTGAGGATGTGGCATCAATAATGCTGTGCTCTCGTGTCGGCTGAGGCACAGCCCAGCCAGGCTCGGCTCCCTCATCTTTTATTCGGATTGATCTCCGCTCCCACCCCGCAGGAGCCCGGCAAGGAACCCAAAAGCACCTTTTGATTTTCGCTGCTTTTACCGGGAGCTGTTTTGGGGGGTCACTGCGCGGGGCTCTCCCCTGGGGGCTCACACACCCTCGGAGGGGCTGTTCCCGGCAGAATTCCTGGTCTGTAGCGGGGATTTGGCGCTGGAATCAAAGAAAGGGAGGCGGGGTTACACCAGGGTGTAAAGTGTGAGGTGGGGATGTGCAAAGGGCGCGGGGGGGAAGCGATTCCCTGCCAGCGCTTTGGGGCTGCCCGGCTTGTCCCCAATGCCCTGGGAAAGGGATCAGCCCTCGGTGGTGCCAGCCCCGAGCGTGGTGGGAGAGGGAACGGGGACAAGGGGACAGCTCTGGAGGGGGAGCCCGGCCAGGCACGGCCCCATTCCCACTGGGATCACTGCAGGATGCTGGCTGGAGACACCAAAGCCCTCCGGAGCTGCTCTGGATGAATCTGAGGGTGTCACAGCATTCCCAATCCCGGCAGGGATGGGATCCAGGGAATTCTGTGAGAGGCTGAGCCCAGACGATGTCACAGCATTCCCAGCTCCATCAGGGATGGGATCCAGCTGCTCCTGGAGGTGTCACAGCATTCCCAGCTCCATCAGGGATGGGATCCAGCTGCTCCTGGGGGTGTCACAGCATTCCCAATCCCGGCAGAGATGGGATCCAGCTGCTCCCAGGGGACTCCATGAGGGGCTGAGCCTGGAGCCGTGCTTGGAGCAGGTCTGGAACAAGCTGAGCTGGGAATTGCTCAGGGCCTGAGGGAACAAATCACCGGGAGAAGCCGAGCAGGGTCCCTGGGAGCTGTGGGATGCTCCCATGGGATGCTGCAGGGAGCAGGGCTGTGGGGAGGCTCTGCTGTCCCACCGCCCCATCCCAGGATATTTCTGGGGATCACTGGGACACAGAGTCTGGGTGTGGCTGTTGAGCCCACAGGGGTGTGATGAAAGTTCCCTGCAGTCACTCCAGAGGCACTTTGGGCACAGAAACCTGGATTTTGTCCCTGTCCCACTTTGTGCAGGGTGTGTTGGCAGTGCTGGCACAGAGAGCAGAGATGGAGCACGTGCAGCTCCACTGCCAGGAGTTCATTCCGCAATTAATTCTCCTTGGAGCCATTCGGGAGTGCTTTAAGTCTTGCACGAAGGGCTCAGGCATCAATGGAATCTCCATCCAGATTGTTCTTTGCATTGCTCTGAAGATGCTGCTGGAATGGAGATTAGGGTTTGGTATCAAACATCATCACCCGGAGGAGGAAAAGAAATAAAAACCTGGAGCCATGGAGAGCGCTGTCCAGAGTCCTGGTGAAGGACAAAGGCAAAGAGCTACAAAATACTGGGATTTCGACATTGTTCTGGTTTCTGTGCAGCAGAGCTGGCTGAAAAGGGCACCCCTGAGATGGCCGGGTGTCCATGGCCCTCTGCCAGGGCAGGGTTTGGGGACGGCAGGGATGGCAGGGCTCAGGGATGGCAGGGCTCAGGGATGGCAGGGATGGCAGGGATGGCAGGGCTCAGGGATGGCAGGGCTCAGGGATGGCAGGGATGGCAGGATTGAAGGCTGGCAGGGCTCAGGGATGGCAGGATTGAAGGCTGGCAGGGATGGCAGGGCTCAGGGATGGCAGGGCTCAGGGCTTGCAGGGCTCAGGTGCAGTTTTCCCTCCTCTCCTGGCTGGCTCCAGGCTCAGGAAGGAAGCCGAGGACAATCCATTTTCTCTCTGGGCTGCTCTGACACGCAGGGCTCTGCTTTCCAGGAATGCAATTGAATCCATGGCAAGGCGAGGGTGACGGATTAATGGGAGCAGCGGGGCTGGGAGCCAATCTCTGTTAGATCAGCCAGAATTCCATTCTCAGGGGCAGCGCCTGTCCCGAGTGAAGGATCCTCATCCAGCTCAGCCCTGCAGGCGGGGCGGCCTTCCAGGGCTCTGTAGGGTGGCATTCCCAGTGTTTATAGGGTGGGGTTCCAGGGGTTTGTAGGGTAGGGTCCCAGGTGTTTCTGGGGTGGGATTCCAGGTGTTTCTAGGGTGGGGTTCCAGGTGTTTCTAGGGTGGGGTTCCAGGGGTTTGTAGGGTGGGATTCCAGGTGTTTCTGGGGTGGGATTTATGGCACAGCCTGGCTCTGCTCCTGCAGTCCAGGTGCTCCCAGAGGAGAAGGAAGAGGCTGCTGGGAGAATGCCCTGCCAGAGAGGGAGACTCCGTTGTTCTTTATTAATCGTCCCTTCCTGGAAATCAATTAGCTGGCACAGGCAGCCCAGCAATCTCCTGGTAGCCATGGAGACGGCCCGGGTAGCCGGGGGAGAAAAGTACAGTTTAGTCAGGAAAAGTCCAAATTTTGTGCTCCAGCATTTTTAACCTTTCAGAGACAATTACAAACTATTTTAATTAGCAATGTTTATCACCTGCTGCAGAGCAGGAGGAGCTGCCCAGGCCCCCACAGACCTCACTCATCCCGCCTTTGGTGCAAAACAGCCTGGGATTTATGGTTGGAATGTGCTGAGCACCTCCAGTTCCCATTAAAACAACAATTCCTCTGGAAGCCAAATGAGCAAAGCTGATGATTTAAGCGTGGGGGATGATAATTAGTGCCAGGCTGATGCTGGACTCTGCATTCCCTAAGCCTGGAACCAGCCCTGGGGATCTGTGGGGTTTGCAGGAGGCACTGCCTTTATTCCAGGATGAAGGATTCCTCCCATTTTCCATCTGCTGGGTGGGAATAAAAGCTGCACTGTGCCAATGCCTGGGCAGGGCCAGCAGATTTTTGCCCATTTTGGGTCCATTTTGGTTCCCCCTTGGGTGCAGCCCTGCCCAGGCTCTTGTCCTGCCCAGGGTGGATCTTTAAAGCTCTTTCAATAAATCTCTGCTTCATTCTCCAGCTCTGCCCAGTCTCTGCTCCAGCTCAGCCTTCCCAAGCCCTCAGTCCTTTATCCAGACACAAATCTTCTCTCCATGGAGAACCTGGATTTGTGTCTCCTTTGTGCCTTAATCCAGGGGTTTTGTGGCTTCCTCCTCCTCCTCCTCCTCCTCCTCCATCCCCAGCCCCGACCAAAGCAGCCCTGAGGTAATCAGGGAGATTAAAAGGATGATTAAAAACCAAGAGCAGAACCAGACCCGCCAGTCCCTTAAAAGGGGATTTGTTTGTAATCAGGGAAAGAGGAAAATGAGGTCCCAGCCTGCCAGGAGCAGCCTTGGGCCGGACCCTGCCTCCATTCTGCTCCTGCCCACCTGTGATTAAATGTGAAAAATGAGGTTTAGCTTTTGGTAAAATTTGAAAAGCTTAATGAAAATATAAAAGGAGATAGAAACCAAGTAAAGGGTTCAAAACAGCTGGGTGCTTGGCCTTAGCTAAGAGCTGTCATCTTCGGAGGTTCCCTTTAAATACTTATTTTAATTACACTATCTTGTTCCATATTTATAGGTTATTATGCATATTTATATATATTTTTATGAATTGTTTACTATGGCCTTTCTTTGGTTTTTTCTCTTAGACCATGCCGTGTTTCTTGGCTGTGGTTTTATTATTATTACTTTTACTTTGGGGTTTGGTCTGTAGGTTTTTTGGATGGTAGATGCTGATAGTTGGCACATTAATAGCAGGGGTTTTATCACGTGTTCAGTGGATGTTAACTGGATGAAACTGGATGTTAACATGTGATTTATCCTGACTAAACAGACAGTTCACTGATATTAGCTACTATTGCTACTATGTTTAAGGGGTTTTTGTTAATAATAGAAATAAAAGTGAAGTTATTTTAACATTATCCACATAGCATTTATTTTAATGTTTGCGAAAAGCTGACTTTATAATATGTATTTATAACAATTTATGAATGCATGTGGGCAGGAGGGAATTTCTGCTGCCTGTTCCACGCTCCTGTGCTTTGTTATTCCCGGTGTTTTTGGCATTCCCAGCTGTGAGAGAGCTCCAGGCACACCAGGAACAGGCACTGAGCTCCCTGCATGAGGCCGAGCTTTGGGATAAACCTGACACAACAGCTCTAATGTGAAACACTTGCTTTTTCTTTAAAAAAAAAAAACTCCATTAAAAATTTGACCTGTTTTAATAAAAGAGTTGAAAAGAACAGAAAACTTGCATTAGGAACATGGAAATGTCTTTTTCTCTCTGTACCAGGCTGGCTCAGGTTTGTCCTCCTTGCCTTTCAACAAGAGAAACACCTTTTAAATCTATTTCTGATGTTTTGGCCTGAAAATTACTTTTAAAGGGAATAGCCACATAACACATCTCCTGTTTTCCTCACAAATCTTTGAAGCAAATGAAGGCAGAATAATTTTTTTTCTTCTGAATGTCCTGGTCCTAATTGAAGCCAGAGCCCATCCCCTGAATCTGAGGGGAGACCTTCACCCATAATTAATTTTATATAGAATATTTATGTTAAACAGGTGGAATTACAGCACCTAAGTCCTTATTTTGGGCTGGAGTGCCTGAATGATGATATTTTTTTTCTTGCAGCCCTTCCTGAGCCCAGATGTTTGCCCCAAATTAGAGGGGGAAGAGCCTGGGCTGGGATTTTCTGGGATGCAGCCCTCATCCTCAGCAGGTCACGCTCAGGAATGCTGCTCAGTCTATTAAACCATTTCTCATCAGGAATAATTTATTGGTGGGTATTGGAGAACCTGTCAGGCGTGAAGGAAGCGAGGCGGGGATGGGAGAGGTTGTGTGTGCAGGGACAGGGGATTTGTGTGTCCCCTCTGCAGGGACAG